>JADDOH010023937.1:0-183964 GCA_016648135.1 Agrypnia vestita
GTTTACCATTACTTTGATTTTCATTTTGTTACTTATATAGTTTTGAATACCTATTATCTTGTTTTGTATACTTGCTCCTGTTTCTCCTGCACTGGAGCTACTATGGCTGGTGCCGACTACTTCGGCCGCAAGAGCACCCCTTTTTTTACTTTTCTTTTTGTGTTGTCTTTTTCCCTACGGGGGTGGATGATCTCCCACTGTCCCCGAGTCAATCAGATGCACCGTGTGATTTTATTTATCTGTGTTTATTGCCTTTGTCATATTATTGTGTACATTTTTTTCTAAATAAAAATTCGGACAGAAGCTCGGACAGTGAAGGGTTTGGGCGGCCGACCCTGAAGGTCGCACGAGTGCGTGCTGTCCTGCCTGTGGCTTGGCGAGAAGGCTGCGTTGAGCATTAAAATAATGTCAACTAGGCGGCGAACGTGATTGGCCGATATGGACGCTCTGCGCATAACACGGCCCAGGGTGTGTGATGGGTCCCCTTCACTGTAGCATTTCCTGTACATATGTAATTTGCAATTCCCACTTAATGGATGATAAGTATATTCCAATTGTCATTTGTCCCTGCGCTTTGGACGCAGAGAAGAGGTTTTGTGTGGACGCCTCCCCATCCCGCTCGTATTCCCACGGCGGTGAGTACGGCCACTATAGCGTAAAAAATGCCGGAAAGGGGTGGTGAAAGTGTAAGGCCGATATGTCAGCTATTGCTCATAGAACGGCCCTGGGTGTGTGGTGGGTCCCCTCTTCTCTCACGGGGCTTAGCCGAGACCTTTTGGCATTAACAACAAGGCCGGCAACTGAAAACACACGCTCGCTGGGTGTGCTGGTAGCTGGGATTGCCAGCATAGCTCTAACGAGCGCGTTAAGCTACGGAAATGCCTTTTTTTCTTTCTTTCCAGTAGATAAGGATATCTCCTTGGACAACTTCTACATCTTCTGATCTCGTAGTAGCCAGGTACTTCCAACATTCTTGTGAAATTTCGGCGTCTTCTCAGTCTAAATCTGTGCCGTTGCTGCTATATTTCTTGGAAAGTTTGAATAGTAAGGCTTGTCCAGAAGATGCACCTGCAACAGGTTCAGAGTTAGAAGTAGCTGCTGACATATCTTCAAATCTTCTTGCTGCTAGATCTGTTGCTTTCACTTGTTTTTTAATGTATGTAGTCTCCATGTAGTTGTCAATTTCACTCAATCTAGGTACACTTTTGATTTCATCGACGGTTACGAGATTGTGCAACCCGTGCCCTAAGCAAAAGTGGCTGTCTCATATAGCCCTTTTAATATTTGACCCAGAATCTGTAACGGTGTGGATTTCTTTTCCATTCAGGCTTTAGACCTTTTTGCATCATTTAATCGATAAAAACAGACGAAACTGTTTAAAAAAGATATAAATTTAAGGCGTTTCAAAAATGTAACACCCAAAATCGGCGCGCCGATTGGCTTGACTCGGCGGCGGCGGCGTGGCCCAAGGGCGGCGCGGCGCAGCGGCGCCGGCGCGGCGCGCATGTCTAATTCAGATATATGCGTACCCCAACTTCTCCCAAGTTTTTCTGTTGCTGGTGTCGCGGGTCTTGTCTGCCATTGTCCATGTGTTATCGGTCCACATTTCCCTGTTGTTTTGACCTTTGTAATAAATAATTATTATTATTTAACGATGTGATGCATTGAATTTCGTTTAGTTTTTTAGTTTGATGACAAAAAATGAAACGCGAAAAAAGTGGTTTGCAGACCTCCAATCTCTACCGCCAGTACAATAAAAAGAGTGCTACAATTTTGGGAACAAATCCAGCAGCGATTAGTTTTAGAACTGTGAAAACTTTATGTTGTTAATTTTGTGCTGGCAAGAGATTTATTATCGAATGAATCTCAAAAACAACCACACGATTTTTTCTGTTTTAATGTCTTTGGATGTAGTGTGCTTTGTGGTACTATTATCAAATATAGTGCCGATTAAAGAAAGTATACGCAGCATTACCTATTCGCCATCACCCAGTCCTCGCTTTGAACATTATCTTATCTCTGCTGAAACATGGTAATTACATCGTTGCCGTATCGCCTCCCTTTTGTGTAATTTGTTAGATACTTTAAAATTGTAAGCGCGGTATATCTTGTTTATTTAAATGAATGTCGATAAATTAACCAGCAGCTGTTGTTTCTACTTCCACGAGTTTTGAATACTTGCATACTAGTACTAGAATGTATATAGTTAGATACATCTATACTTGTAGCACCATGAATACTTTAGTTTATTAAGTTAAAAATATCATTTTTTAGTTAATATTGCAGTTTTCAACACATATAAAATATGAAATGTGTTGTAATTGAGTTAGGAAAAAAACCATGAATTTGAATATTTTAATAGACTAGTGTTTTATATTTTTGAGATTGAAACAACCCAAATCCTTGTAAAATTTGCAACAATTCACACGCCGATATCTCGATACTTTCGAAACGAAAATTTAAAAAAAAATGAATACACTTAAGTATATGTGTACGTGTATAGTAAAGATAGCATTAAAAGTAACCGTAATCCTTTTTAAAAACCTATGTTTGCATATTATATAGTAAAGGATCATTAATTTATTAAAATTTATTTCATTAATATTCAACCTGCTGTTGATTTTTTCATTTATAAAATTAAAAATTACAAATTTATGATAATTGGAATCGTACAAAAAGGATATTCAATGAAATTACAAAAAAAATCATAAAACACGAAAGATGTAGAATTGGATGACAGACAAAATTTTAAATATACACCAAAACCAAAATAAAATGGATTCCAAAAATATATAATCAGTAAAGTCGAGTGCACTGGCAAAAAAAATACTAACATGTTCATGAATTGGAAACTGAAACGTGAGAATCGAGAAGTATGATGATGCGTTTAACATGTGCAAGAAACACGAGGAAAATTATTGGGATAATCATTTTTATTAAATTTATTCAAAATTTATAAAGTTGGGAAGAATACACCGTAGAATTTATTTGGTGGTGGTGAGTGTAGAAGCTCCAAACAAATAGTATGGCAATAAAGTGAAAAAAGTAATAATGTTCGCTACGACAGGAACAACAGTTCCGGGAAGAATACACCCAGTAGTTAAACTTGTGGGGAATAAAAGAGAGGAAATATTAACAAAGCATTAACTCCATTCTCAACTCTATATATGACACAAGAGTTGAGTGGACTAGTTAATTTTTTTTTACGATCCCAAAAAAAACTAAAACCAAAAAATACTGTGATTACCGCACAACCAATGTGCTATGTGTAATGTATTATATATTTCACCAAATTATTTTTAAAGTTAAGTGAAATTCCACTTATTAAACACGTAACACATTAAACACATATAATACATTAATATGTTAATAATATATTAATCAATACGACGAAGTTTTTCTCTTAAAAGTTGTTATAATAATCTTGGCCCTATTTCTAAAGTATGACATTGATATATTTTTGGAATATTTATTTTTCTTCGTTTTCCATAATTCTTAATATTCTTGTAAAATTCTTAATATTTGTGCTTGCCTCTTTTTGCACTTTAAGCTGGTCAAATCAATGGTTGATTATGTTTCTGTTATTGATATTAATATTTTATTTTTCACCTCAAACTTTGGTTCAATTGCAAAATTTATTATTACTTATAATTTAAGGACTTTAACATTCTTATTTGGAAGAATCATTTCTATTTTTCAAACCCTTTGAAATATATCTCTTACACTTTATTAATCGTCTATTCCAATATTTTAATTCTAATATTCTTCTTTAATATATATATACATGATATTGGCACCTGCTTTCTTAACTCCAAATTCAGCCTCTACGCTGACGACACGAAACTTTATAGACGCATTGCAAACGAAAATGACTGTAAATTATTACAAGATGACCTAGACAGGCTGACACACTACTGTACGCTCAACTCCTTGGCTCTAAATCCTAAAAAATGTCATAGTGTTACCTTCACCAGAAATACAAACCCAATAGGATTTAATTATAACATTAACAATGTACTTGTCTCGCCTGTCAAAGTAATCCGTGATCTCGGCGTACTATTGGACTCAAAATTGACATACCTGGAACACGTTAACGCCATAATCGATAAGGCGTATAGAATGCTCGGATTTGTACTTCGAATGACTAAACCTTTCAATAGCACTCAGTCTTTGAAATGCATATTCTCTTGTTATGTACTTAGCATTTTAGAATTTGCATCACCAATTTGGTCTCCGTATTACGAAATACATAAAAAGCGTCTCGAACGCATTCAGCAGACGTTTACAAAAACACTGAATTTCAAAAATCACGTCCATTTCGATAACTATGGCGACGCATATAAATACCACAAGATAACTACTCTCGAAGACAGGCGAACGATAAGCGATATGAAATACCTTTACAAAATACTCAATAATCGCATAGATTCTCCCGAAATTTTAAATTCGATACACTTTAATGTCCCGCAGAAACGAACAAGAGCACCACGCCTTTTCCACTTAAATCATTGGAGAACAAACTACGGTAAAAACTGTATTATTAACAGAATTTTAGATAGCTGTGACACTGCCTTTGCAAATCTCGATATTTTAAATTTAGGTTATGAGCAGTTTACAAAATCCCTTATAAACTCGCGCGATGACATTTTTCTTCCCACACATGTGAACACAAACACGAACACATAAAAACGCATACTCACACGGACACATAAAAATACACACACACTCACACAAACTCACTATTTGACATGTTTTTTCTTATTTTTTATCGATCTCGGTATAATATTATTGTATATATGTGTTTTCTTGTAATTGGCCCAAGACTGTACATTAATTATTGTCTTTTTTCAAGATTGATTTATTATATGGCTGTAAGAAAAACAATAAATGAAAATAAATAAAATAAAATAAATATTTATTCAGGAACTTTGCAAACGGAGCCTATGTTTTTAGATCGCTATTACATCTACATGATTGCATTTTCTTATATTGAATTGAATCGATCCTTTTCTCACTTTAGAATTCAAGAAGCGGCAATGTATTTGTAACGGAACAGAATCATTATTCAGTGCACGTATCTCTCATTGTTTTCCTGTTCGGCTTAAGTAAAGTGTTTGACATTCTATTTATACTAGGGATGTAATTTGATAGCTTTATAGTTTTCTTGCGATAAAATATATGTTAAATTTATCGGACAAATTATTTTATTTGAAATTGTTTATTACTTTTTAATATCTATCAAATACTGGATCTCTACAAATTTAAAATTATTTAAGAAATTTGTTTAGCATGTGAAATTAATAATGAAACAAAAATTGGACTCATCAGATTAGAATACGAGAAGTAGTTTATCATAGGAGCAAAATAATTTAACTCTGAGCAAGGTGCTTTATTTTCTATTCCCATTGCCGTGGCATGCAATGAAATGTGTAGTTACCTTTGGCTTGTTTACTTTTAATGTTGAATTTTGATTTTGGGTCTCTAGTTTTCCTCTGTGCACCTTTGTGTTATTGTATGTGGAAGCAATAAAATTTCTTATGGACCTGTTTGTCCTGTGCCATGAAAATAGTCATTTATTGCCTATTTCCAGGATTGGAGACAAGTTTACATCTACATAGTTAACCATTTATCTCAAGAGTATAAAACACGTATCCATAAAGGCGGTTAGTCGGTAGAATATTCAGTTAATACCGGTTTACCGGTAATTATAGAGGTAATGCTTAATGAATATCATCATATCGAGTTTTTGCATTTTTACGAAAATGTAGTAATACTTGGATTATTTATTGTGGTGATGGTTAAACCATTATTTTAACCGGCTATTTTTGGTACAGTATTTGAGACTTGTATCTGAATGTCTCGATGATTGATAACTAAGATATAATTGTTGTCTAGTACCGATGGTTGCCCGACGAATTGCAAAAAATCAGTTGTCAATCATCAACGCAATCAGATACAAATCTCGAATAAGAGTTAGTATTTCACCGGTTAAAATACCATCACTAATTTATTGTATCAAGTTATTTAATTTTTTTTCAGAAAATGAACCTTGTTCACCATGTCATGTTTTGGACTTCTTATTTTATTTTAGTGCAGATCGCTCCTGTTGAACAGAAAGCTCTCTCTGATTCTATTGGGCTTAATTGTTGTAAGATAGTTTTATATTTATTGTAAATGTACTCCTTTTATTTCTATATTGAAGTACGCCATTTCTCTTCTTACTAACATTGTAAAATCCTGCATTATGTTGATAGTGAGTCAATTTTCAAGATTGTTTTTTGCTTGACATTTATTAATTTTCTTAACGTTCTCTACATCTTTATGCATAAAATCTTTTGGATAATCGATTTACCTGTTCGACAATTTATTTTGTAATTACATTCTTTCTATGTGTTAAATATGTGTCTTGCATTGTCATGATCTCCACTCGAATTATACAGATATTGATGTTAAGGAGAGAATATATATTCAATGTATTTCATCTGATAAAATATTTATTTTCTCCTTATAAGACTAATATCAAAACACAGGTAATTATAAATATATTTACCAGTATCTTGGTAATGGACTCCAGCCACATTTATCTGTAAACCGATCAATTCAAAACCGGTAATGCGTGACCCAGTATCCTTAAAAATTCACTTGTTATTTTTTAACGGTTCTTCGTTTTTCTTGTAAAATAGAACATTATATTTTCTTTTTACAATAAATATAACCATATTATTTCAAATAATCCGAGGTCTCAAATACAAAGAAGCCCGCTACGCAAATTGTATTATTTATCTTTTAAAATTGCGCTTTCTCGGCTATAGAAATCCCATGAGAAATAGCTGAAATTTTATCATGTTCATAATTTAAATTATCCCGCGCATTCTGAATACAAAGTTTAGTCTGGGACCCGGGAGGGGACCATCATTCCAGTTTTCTCTGAGCCAGTTTTCTTCGTCTGCAGTGAGTTTGCTTTGAAATGTGAATTGATAATTGGTAAAGGATAAAGGTGGCTAGGTTTCGGGGGCGTTCAAAGCTCTTTTGTATGCGGTAAACGTTTGTAAGTTCTGAATAAACTTCCATTAATCAGTTTTCATCAGGCTAACATTACGTATTTGTGGATTAAATAAGCTTCATAAAACGCAATTTTCGCGTTAAATTTTAAATTTTCGCGATTTCAATTGCTTTGTATATTCTTTATGCTTTTATTACACCTATTTGCCATTCATCGACGCCTCACAATGTTTGCTCAGATTTCAATGTGATAAAGCCAAAATTAAATTTAAATTAAGATCAAAAATTGATTTGTTTTACATATGATTTTGAATACGTCATCATTAGTATTACTATTGGCTCTATAATCCTTGGTGGATCTGGGCCTCCTCAAGAATTTTTCTTCATTGATCCCTTCTACGAGCCATTTCTCTCTCCAGTTCTGGATTTTTATGACTGTCGATAAAAACCTAGTTTTTGGTCTTTTCAAGCTCCCGTCAAAGTCTTATTTTAATTAATCTTTAGATGCTTAACTCACTATACACAGTATAGAGCTCATTGTTGTAGTATTACGCCAAAATTCATGTTCTGAAACCGGCCCAAAGATAGGCCTCAAAGTTTTCCTTTCAAAAACGTCCAGAATACGCTCATTATTCTTAGTTAACACACTAAAACTTTCTGGCCAGCAGTCTGAATTTTATCGGAGGTAACTTACGCTTACAATGCGTTTTTAGATTTCTTCCACAGTATTATTGTTATTAGGCATATTATAGGGATCTTTCTACTGTTTTGAAAATTTTGGCTTTTTTTAACACAACGTACCAAGTTCTTTGTAGTTTTGATATGGTGCAGTATATCGAGGGGCTGATTCATCGCCTCCAGATGAACTTCCAAATAACTATTCACTTCATAAATTTATTCTAAGATAGGTCACTTGTATTTAGAGATGATAAGTCACGGCCCAGTCCGTACCGGGTGTTGAATGCATTAGGCATTTATTTTATCTGACGGGCGCCACTGGTTATTATGATGATTATTAACCTCAATAGAGGTTGGGAATTATCTCCATACTTTGAGGAACAGATGCATTTAATAATTTGTATCAAAAACATACAATATGTGTAAAATCTCGTGTAAATTCAAAGATTGGTCCAATAATGAATCATCAAATGTGCTAAAAATATACCAAAGTTGTGTTAGTAATATTATTCTTGTGTATTAAAATAAATACTGTTTTGAATATTTAGAGAAATTGGAGTGGTCGAACACATGCAAAGGAATAGTCCTTCACAGAAAATATGTAGGAACCTTCAAGCTGGTCTTTTATTAATGAATCATCTGTATCTAGTAAATGTACTGTTATTGCTTATTTCCATAATAATTAATAAACAATACGGAATTTTCACACACAGTAACAACATTTTCGATTCATGATTTGTCTAGTTTACCCATAAAATATTATGATCGCTGTTATTTTTGTGCGTTTCTCCATATTTATGCACTTTTATGATAATACCTACATATTTTTAAAAATTCGTTCCAGCACCGCCAAAGAAATGACATTAAGATTGCAAGTTTTTTATATTGAATAAATTTTACCATCGAATTTTCAAAAATCTATTCCAACGTAGTAATACATTACGGGCCAAAGTTTTTTTATCTTCTGAAATCGTCGCTGTACGAGTCGTGGTATTTTGAAATGTTAATTCTGTGCGGGCCGGAAGGAAAAAGTCAATAATTTTTATTTCCCACTTCGATACAAATCACGAACGCTTTAATATGTGAGTAAGCCTTCTTTCTGCCATGATTTCGTTTCACCCCTATTCCCTGGAAGATCATCTTCCTCCGTGATATATACTCGCGGGGGGGTAGAAAAGTGGTCGTGTCGGGTTTGCGGATGTCGTTGCTCGCGTCAATAAGCGCCAACACATAATAAGAAAGGCTGACGTATTTTATTTATTTATTTTTTAGTTATATATTATCCTCTGATCATAAATAAGACTGACAAATAGCCCTAGCGTGACATTAAAGCACAACATAAAAACATTTTACGACAATAAGGGGAATAAAATTTTGTATATTATATTTTTTATGATTCAGAAATTAAAAACAATGAAAAAAACTTTAAAATATCTGTATCTGTGTGCTTTTCCACTTCGATATATTTTTTTATATAGGGTGTTTTTAGAGGTTCGTTTTTCGAATTGGCAACACTTTTTCTGACGGTTGATTTGTGTTATCTTTAAATTATTTTTCAAATAAAGCCAATACCGTTGTCATTGCCATGATTTTTATTTCATTTTAAAGATCTACACCTCTAAACCTCCTAACTCTATGTTCGGTTGTTACTAGCTTAAATCATTCTCCGGAAAAAATCGAATCGTTTTCTAGCAGGCTCCAGGTCCTTCACGTCGTCGATACGATTTTTCAGAGAAAAATGTAAAGGATTGAGATATAAGAGGAAAATGAAAATAATTGCGGCAGTTTGTTAATACTTGAAGATGAATAATATACATATTGTCATGAAGTATGAAGCTCTCTTGCGAGAAAATTACTTTAATTTTTTTTTAGAAAGGCATAAAGGAAGAGCTTGGAGTTTATTTTACGCAAACCGGACTTGGTATATTGCTACTTGCCTGGTGGGAAACGCTAAAGAATGTAGTATAGCTACTTCACAAATTGCAAAGTGCGTCCCTTATCTCACTAGACAACTGTTTATCATTATATATTCTGTATATATAATATCTTCTGCAATAACTGCAAAATGACTGACAATCATGACAAAAAGCAGTATACGTTGTATCCTGATGAAGGAACCATTGGCCCCGAAACATGTTGATGTTTCACCAAATTAGTGGTTAATACAAAGTGTATTCTTGTTAATCACATAAAATGAATATTTTTGTGATAACGATATAAATTTCGCAAGATTTGCTTTCACATTTTTTTTTTTTTTTTTAAAATAGAGATGCGAACACGGAATACGTGTCACATCAATATTCTTACTATTCTCAAACTAAGCTAAACGCTTGTGCTATGAAAATAGGACTAACTTGCTAGTCTGGGCTGAGATTTGAACCCGCGACCTTTGGATCACGAGGCGAGTGTCCTAAGCACAAGACCAACAAGCTACTCTAAATAATAATTACAAATAACCTTTTTCATAAAGGTGGACGATGCTTTGAATGCAATAATTTGTAATAGAAATATGTCTACCGAGGCAAAATTAACAGTAGGTACGGTACACAAAGGAATTCTAGTACTTACCAACACCGATGTATGGAAGTGAAGCCTGGAGCAAAACAGACTGAATGCAGTTAGATGAGATCACTTGGACCTATGTTTGGCAAATCTATTTATGGTAATGAATGTAGAGATGATCTTAGCATAGTTAATAGAATTAAAAAACGATCGTTTAGATGGTTTGGGCATGTTGGGCTAATGAATGAGGAAAGAGTGGCAGGAAAGATAGATAGAGCGGAGGAATATGTATGAATGTGGATGAGACTGACTTGTTTGTCATGTATGAATGTGGATGAGACAGACTTGTGTGTCATATTTATGAATGTGGATGAGACAGACTTGTGTGTCAAGTCAGAAGGGTGTGTCGCTCCATCCTCTATGCCTACCGCTGCAGAAATGGTAAGTAGGTAAGTAAGTATAAAGGCGAAACGTGAATGGTACCCACCGCTTACCCAAGACCGTTCTAAGAACAAAAGCTTCTACATCGAACAAATAAAAAAAGAAAAAAAACGAAAGCTTTTAATCGTCTCCAGGTTGATATTTTTTTCAACTCACAAGCAGGACCGTGCTGGTCGCACCGGTCGTATAAACCGTTACGAAGCCTTTCACTGCCCCCGCTTTAAGATACGTCTTTATTTAAAAGAAGAAGAAAAAATACATATTATTATACATAAATAAACGATAAAATAGAGCAAGAAAATGCAATAAAAAAACATAGAACATATAGGTGAAGAAGGTGGAACGGTGTGCAATGTGGCAATTTTGTATTTTGCATAAATGCAGACTGCGGAGTGCTGAAATATATGAAAGGAAGCTGTTACAGGCGGCTATTCGCTGAGCAAATATTATTCGAATATAATTGGCTTGCAAGTTTGTTTTGATTTTTCGCGTAGAAACTCAATACAGCGTTCCTAATACAACGTCCGTAACCGTTTTTACCGCGTTGTGCATAACGGCCACCGCAGTAATAATTGCCTTCCAATAGCGATGTTTAAATTCATATTTTAGCCAAAGCTTTTGTCACATTTTTTTTGCTTTTTACGATATCATTTTCACGTTTGCATTTTCGTTTCAGTGTTTGGATAAATGGATAAGTAAGTGGATAAATGCTTTTAAGTTTGGCTTTTGGACAAATTATTTGAACAGCATATTATACGGTTGCAGCGGTTTTAAATTCCAGCAAATTAAACATTTTTATATTATTTTGTATTGTTGAAAATTATGTGACCATTATCAGAGTGATACTTCTGATTTGAAAATTTGAAGAAGAAGAAGAAGATACACTAACATAAAAAGTATTTTGTTAAAATGTCTGACCACAAAGTGAATGCTTTAAGTGTTAAGAGTATTAATAATATTATTACTCCCTTTATTTTAACTCGTGGCGTCTGCTTGCTTGACGGAAAAATTTTAGATCGATTTTTAACCCTTTTTCCGTGATCCAATCGAGCTGAAACTTTGCAAGCAGACTCGTGACGACAATCAAGAAGATCTATCAAATTTTCGTTAAAAAAAATTAATAAATTTTTGGATTTTTCAAATTTTTAATGGTTTTTTCATACATTTTACTGAGTTGTATGAAAATATTTCAACGCGTCTGATGGACGCGGAACCTGATTTTAGTATAATTTTGGATTTTTGGAAATTTTTTATTAATCCCTTTCGTAGCGTCGCTCGAGCGAAGCCCGACGCGTAGTTTAAGCGCCAAACCACTTTCTACTAGCAAATGAGAAAGGGAGTATAATAAAAACTTGGTTTTTATGGGTTACTTTTTTTACTTTTAACTTAAGTAGTTTCTAAATTTGATCCGATTTTCGAAATGATTATAGAACATTTTTAAAAAAAGCATTTATCTTTGATGTGTGCAACTCGATTTTTTCCATTCCTTTAAAAACCCTTTTGAGAGCCTTTTTATTTAAACAACGCCTTTTTATGACCCATACATATATATGTATATACAGAGAAGTCTGCATGGATAACTTTTACACTAATGAAAATATGACTTACTTGCTGGTGTCCTGGAATGGGGCTTGAACCGCCGACCACCAGATCACTGGGCGAGCGTCATGACCATTACACCAACAAGCACTCAGAGATTCAGTTTAGTTTGCAAATTAATATAGAATATTAATGTGACATAAATATAATACGTTTCAAATTAATATTCTCTCGTCCCTCTGTTTTCGTTTTATTAATTTTGTAGGAAAAATTATAATAAAATATTGAATCATGTTTTTAGCTTTACGACATGAAACGTTTATTTCTATACAATATTTTAAGGCTCGTAACAAAAATTAAGAATTTCAAGGAGAAAGACAACTTATTTTATTCATTTTCGTTCCTAACTCACTTGGCAATGGAACCGCCTCCTCCGGCTTATATTTCAGAAAGGCTTTTGTACATCGCAGTTTTCCTTTTACGTAAAGGCTCATGTTTTGTATATGTTATTGCCAAACAACACAAAGAAGGCAATCTAAGCTTTATACAATCTCACCTTCCCTATTTAAATTCCATCTGGGGCTCAATGAACCCCATAAATAATCTTCCTATTACCGAAAACCAGGACATGAAATGTTTTTTTCATACAAACGTGCATTTGTTTCGTTGAAAAGTTTATGTACGCAATATTAATGTCATTTTATTTTAAAATGTTATTAAATACCATTTTAACCTAATTTTCGTGTGAATAAAAAATTAAAAATTATATTCAAATGACATTAATTTAATTTTCAATTATTACATAAATTGTGTAAATGTATGTTTTTAATATTTATCGCATCTATTTAATAATGATCTTTGTTAATGGTTCATATATACTTAACTAACTGGTTTCGAAACCATCATTTTCTTCGCCATTTCTTCCTAACCTAATCCTAAACATATAATTATTATCTTTTGTTCACAAAATGATTTTTTTTTTATTATTTTCAACAAAATTTAATAAAACAATTCAAATTACTTAATCAATAAATATATTACTTTAATTAATAGTCCTAAAATTGGTTAAATACTAGAATTCACCAAAGCGAGGTGGCAAAGATTCTTGTGAACGCTTCCATTTCTGTATTTTACTAATTCGATAAACGCCAGCATTTACCATCATCACTAGTTTGTTTGACTGCGTTTTATGTTGTGTTTACATAGTTATAAGATGACTTCGTCACGTCAAATTGAGCAGTTAGGTAATTATAGTTTGGAGAGACACGAGAATGTTGGAACCTGCAGACCACAGGTTCAGACAGACTTATTTCGGGCTTTTTTGGTGTTGGTAAATCTCGACATTTACGGAAATGGTTTGGTAAAAGTCCGAAATGGAAGCGAAACTTCTATCGAAGTTATGCCACCTCACTATGTTAAATCCCAGGTTTTGCCTGTTAATTCTAGGATTTTCCCATTTTCGGATTTTGACGATAACTATCTATTAAGTTTTGATGCATTCACTTAATTTATTAAGGTATTTTTTAAATATTATTGTCGAAATATATAAATATATACACCTTGACATTTTCAAAAAATCTTTTTTAAAATTATTAACTTATCTATTAGCTTTCAATTCTAAGAATAATTTGGCTGAGTTGTAGCAATTTTAAGCTAGCGTGATAGGTGAATTGACATACGAATCACATTATTCTTTTGCGTTTTTCAAAAAACTCCCTTATTCGGTCTGGTGCAGATATCACTCAACTCCACTGAACCATCAGGCCGATTTCGTTAAAATTTTGCACACACTAATAATATTTTTAACTTCCACTAATGCTATTTGTAAAATGGGTGCAAAATTTGAACAAAATCGGCCGAATAGTTTTTGAGGTATATTACAGATGTCTCATAGAGACGCAGCTATTTTTTATATAAAAAAATAAGTATGGAAGTTTTTATTTTACCTACTTTCCCATATAAAAAATAGCTTTGACTCTATAAGACATCTATTATATATCTTGATTAATGATGTCCCTCTGGGATAAATTCCAGTTTTTTTTAAATATTTTATTTTTTTATTTCAATGATACCTGTAAAATGTTTAAAATTCATTTTTTTTATGCTGTTATACTCCAAAAAGAATTATAATTTTTGTGTGTGGTAAAATATTGTATATATTTCTTGTAGATATTTCGAAAAAAATGCAAAAGAATATCGAAATTCTTTTAAAAATTCACCTACCACGCTAGTTTTAAAATGCTATAATTTAGCCAATTTTTCAATTGTTCAAATTATAACTTCAAGCTACAACATAAAACTCGGTGTAACCCCTTCAGACTTGCGATCAATTACTGCCCTTCTGGGAAATTTTTTAATTAATTTTCATCCGTCGTCTCGTAATGGACATTTTCCGAAAAGGTTTAACATTCCCTTGAACACATTCAGTATTGAATAGAGACGTCCGGCCGCCGCCGACCACCGCGCCTCCGATGGGTTCCGATCCGTAAAATGACGCGGTCGTTTCGATCACCGGCGCCATTTTCTATCTCATATTATTCGGACCTCTGGCGAACCCCTTCGGTAAATCAGCATTTATGAGTCACTGAATACTGACCACAGTGCTTCGCGTCCATCCGGCCTGCATCTAAATTAGGCGAAATTCTACTTTGCATGTTGTTTCGCAGACCGCCCCGTAAAATCAAATAGGCAGAGCAAGCTGGAAAAGGACTATAGACTTTACAATTTGAACTCTTATTAGTACAACTCTATTCTATATAATAATAATATTGTCACGTATCGTGGCTGCGAGAGGAATGAATGAGAACGCTGGAAATTAACTATTCAATGTACAAGGTCACTTAACACTATTACACTTAACGCGCTTCTTTAAATTACACTATTTCGCAATATATCACTCGTAAATAAACACAACTATCCTGTGTTAATCGCTCCGGTTTACTTCGCATTTTAATGTAAGAACTTCGCTCGATTATTCACTCGTTATCTGTCGCTTCACAATTTCACTTCGAAATGGGCACACCTGGCAGTCGTCTGCGATGCGCTTTTCAGTGATTTCGCACGGTATTGAACGGTATATAACGCGACCACAACATCTCCCGCGTCGGTGTTAGTTATATTTGAAAATACTGGTACTTTCGTACTTCCTGTATTATTCTAGTATTTAGGAGAAGATTCTCTTGGTTTCTAGGCTTTTTTAGATGTTTCTCGAATGTTTCAGATATTTCCCGAAGATTGTAGATCACCCTAGGCCGTTCTCGATTTTTCGATAGTATTGTGACATAGAAGTGCGTAATTTTTCCAGCATCTCGTTATAATATTCATTTAGTATTAAAAAGCTCAAATATATTGTTTTTAAAAGCTATAGTTCATTATTGTGAACTTTTTTCGCTGTCCATCAATTTTTCAAATCACTGCAAATGCTCATCCATATAATATTACCTCATTACTCGTAAATATACGTATTATTATTTTCCATACATGAATTCGTTTCTGTTGCCATATTATTATTTTGTTCCCGTTCGTATCTGATTGTGTACAATTTTCGTTACAATGTTTATTTTGTTCTACCTTTTCAGTTAGCGACCGAAACTTAATATTTTTTATCCGCATGGAAATACATCACTTAAGATATTTTTTTGTATCAGTTATTATTTTGTATCAGTTATTATTTTGTATCAATATATTAATAGAGGATGTTTTTTGTACCCTTTTCTAAATTAAAATATTTAATAATGTGCATATGTCCACAAAATCATATTTTATACACATTTGGGTAAAGCATTTGCTTGAATTACAAAACTCACTTCTTAATAAAAACTTGCTTTAATATATTCTTGTTAACATATATATCCTTCCAACCATATATTCGTACGCTGAATAATTTCCCAGCACATTAAATTTATGCTCTCCATTTATCTACATGTATTTGTACTTGAAACAGTTGTGAATTTATTGACCAGTTATTTAATTAAATTATACTTTCACGTAGGTATGGCTTCAATGGATTTATAATTTAACGGAACTATTAATTTCACACGGGTAACATTGTACTAAAAAACAGAAAGGCGAATTGAACTGAAATATTTATCTACTTTTAGAAACGGTAATTTTAACAAAATGATCTCGTAATGATGAATAAAATTCAAATTAATTGTTAGCTGATTAAATTACTATATACATATATAAAATCTGGATAAAATACATATAAGAGCTACTGCGACCACATTTGCCATCGATAGTATTGATAAGAATAATGAAACAAATATATTTACAAGTATATTTGTTTATGAAAACGTCTTTTTTTTCGAAATTAACCGGAACGTTTAAAGCAGTGAGAATTGGATGGAATGTTCTAGTGAATGTTAAATACGTGTTACCCAGCGATAATAAAGTATTGATAAACGAGTGACATATTTCGAAAGTGGGTTAATTTAAAGAATAACATTAAGTTTAAGGGGTTACGTGTAGTCAGAGGAGCAAAAAATAGACATTTTCAAGATTTTTTTTTTGAACGGTTGTGTAATATTTTGATTCAATACATAATACCAACGTTTTACACTATATTTAAGCAAATAAACCGAAAATTTCAAATAAAATTATTAATACGGGACCACGATAGAATCTCGATTCTTGACCCCTGTCTTGCAAATAGTGTCTCGCGGTGTCCATCAGTGCTTCTTAGTGGTTTATCTAAATTTAAAGAAACAAAAAAAATAGTAGTTCAATAGTTAATCTTGTGCTTAATCGAAGCTTTTTTATTTTTTTTCAAATTTAACAAAATGGCGGTCTCTGAAAGCTTAATTATGAATTTTGGGGGAAAAAATCACTCATTTATTATTTATAAAAAAAAGGTTAAGTCAAAAAAAAATCCTTCGATTAAGCACAAGTTTTTAATGTCTAAAATATGATGTTTAAATTTCATTTAAATCTGTCGAGTAGTTTTTAAAATATCGTGGACACCGTTTTTGAAAACGTTATTTTGAGAAAAACGCGTTTTTTATGCATAAATAATTAATACAAATACAATTTTAAAAATTACTTACGTAGACTCGTCTGTTTCTGGTACATATAATAGATCTTCTGCCGATGTGTAAGCCTCCAAGATGTCGATTTGTTTTTGTCTACGTCTTATTGTGCCTTCTCGGGTGACCTGATTTGCACGTTGGTCAGCAATCTTTATGCGCTCTATATCGAGTTTTTCAGCATACCGGTGTGCATTAGGTCCATTATATAATCATATTGCATTGGCAATCATTAATATTCCTTGCATACATTCATAACGTCTCATTATAAATTTTTGAATATGATCGTTGTACACGCGCAACTACCTATCGACTGCTCGGTTTCACTACCACTGAAATACTGAAATACTAACACTAAATCAAATCTCAGTTAGCCTAATGGATCTTGTGTCTAAAAGCAGAAGCATAAAAGAAATTTCGTACATTATTCTTAGAATTACTCAGGTAAAAAAACCCATTCCGTAGCAGTCGCGCTCTTTAGTCCGCGTGTAAGTAAGGACGGCAGTAGAGGGCACTACAGTTATCGTTAGATATCTTTCAAACTAATAATCGGATGGAGTTGATATTTTCACACAATATTTTTGAAACATTTTACTTTATGAAAATAAAAATAAAAAATAATCGATTTTTTGAAAATCCTGAGTACACGTGACCCCTTAATTCATTTTAAGTGTCTTTGTACATTGAATAGTTAATTAATCCTTAATTAATATATCGCTAATTAATTTTAGTGTTTTCATTCATTTCTCTCGTGCCACGACACGTGACAATAGTTTTTTATGAAAAAATTTAATTATAAATGAGGAGTCTTCACCATCACAAACCACTCCCACTAAAAGTGTGTATGCAGATGCATTGGAATTGAAATTATATGACATCTTTGTGACAAGACTACGTACGAAGACCGTCGATTTTATTTCACCGACAACGCTTCATGATATGGTGAATTATTTTTACTTATTCAATACTTGCAGTTGCAACACTGTTAGAAAAGTAACTGAAAGTCCGTATAAAAAAAGTATATTTTAATATTAAATCAACGCAAATTTTCTACCTAATTTAAATATAATAATAAAAAAAATCTTTATAATATTTTATGGAATAGGTAATATTATTTTTCTAACTAACAATAATCTTCTTTTTTATAAACCTGCTGAAGCCCTCGAGATAAATTTCTCTGCCTTGTTTGATGTTAAAACTGATCGATTTCCATATTAATTACTTCGAGCTTCCTCGGAAAATATTACGAATAAAATATATTTTTAACATTCATAAACTCTTTAATAACACTTGATTTATCGGGAGATATTTTTTAATTTATAACAGTCTAAAAATACGCAATTTTACTAAACAGAAATATTTTGTTATATTACTATCCTTGAAATTTCAATGTAGTTATTGAAAATTCTTATTCCATTGCCAAATTCCATAAATTTCATAATGAAATTAATTAACATTTTCCCCTGATATTAAAAGAACTCGGCTGGATTAGCTTGTTTATATAAGGGATGATAATTTTACTTTAAGCGTTACGCTCGTAAAAATGATGTTGCAATTTCTGTTTGTGTTCTTTGTTTTTTCCCATTTAATTAATTATTTTTTTCTCGGAAGCAAAAAAACATTTATTTCTAGATACTAGGAATTATTTTTAAATTAACAAAGAAAAATACTTACATCCAATACTCGGGGCCGGTTTTTCATCTTGGTTTATAGTAATATTTCGTTTGAAGCATAGATTTTTGCGTTTTATACCACTCACACAACCCGTTTTCATAAAAATCTATGCTTTAAACGAATTATTACTCTAAACCAAGTTAATGCATCCGGTCTTTAGTAAAACGACGTTTTTTCCGATATGCAAAGGCACACTTTCATGGAAATAAGAATGATATTAAAAACAAACACGGGAATCTTAGCCTGGCGATGCCGATGTCGCGAAATTAGTCATCCATGCACATAGCGATCTCACGAAATTTGTATTCCGTGATTTCAGTACAGACATAGCGGTCTCGCAAATTTGCTTTTCCGTGACATTTAAGCAAAAGTCAAGCGACATCGCGAAATTAGTCTTCTATGTCTGACATCCAGGTACAGGCAAACGATCTCACGAAATTGTTATTCCGTGACACAAGTACAATCATAGCGATCCCACGAAATTAATATTCTATAAGATTCAAAAAGTAGCATACTCGGATATATCTATAGGTACTCTGTATTTAGGTTACGTTTTACTTATATACCAAATTTATGATTTTTAAAAAATGACGTCATCTAAACAGCACAAAAAATTGCCTACTGTGACACAGACAAAAGTCTGGTAAAATGCGAACAGTATAGAGGACAAACTATTAGAGGTGACACCTTCTGCATCGCGTATAAAAAATAATTTAACTTGATTTCCAACAGATATTACTTGAATATAATATCGTTATTTTGATGCGCCTCTTTTGTTTACTAAATGTATTTTAAAAATTTATTTTTTCATTATTTTTATTTCAAATCGCCTGCTGTAATCAAGATTAAAAATCTATGAAATGGGGTTGTACAGCAACTCTGACCCGTTTGTGTGTAATGCGGTTGCCGGATGCCACGGCCCGACCCGCGCGGGCTGCCTTCAAAACGTGATTAGTTGTTGCGAAGTAAATAATAATCCAGTTTCCACAGTCGGCTTACGCCCTCGCTTCCCCGACGACCTCCTGGCAGGATGTTACCGAATGCCCGATACTTTGATAGAACGTAAAGAGAACCCCAGCACTAGTGATGGGTCCGCTCTGTACTCACTACTACAATGTAGTACTACACTACATTGAAGTGCACACTTCGCACGTTTTGAAGTGTAGTGCACACTACAAACTACAAACACCAAAGTTATTAAAAGTATAAACTTCAAATAGTACACTTAATTTCAAAGCGAACACTACAAAGTACATTCACTTCAAAGTTATCGAAAGTATGAGAAACATACTTTAAATAGTGCATTTTTTACGTGAAATTTTTGGGAAGATGATGTAGCTAAACTGTAACAGCCCCCCCTCCCATGGTTTGAAAATTTTTTGGAATCGAATGAAGAAATCTGGCTATCTGGCTGGCGACCTTTTTTTTTTTAGCTCTCCAAATTTTTATTTGGGAAAAAAATATTAACTCATTACTTCATTTCATTACACTTCACTTCATTAATACTACAATTACTTCATTTCATTACTTCACTTCATTAATACTACAATTACTTCATTTCATTACTTCACTTCTTTAACACTACAATTACTTCATTACATTACTTCACTTCATTAATACTACAATTACTTCATTACTTCACTTCATTTCGTAGTACTACAATTACTTCACTTCAAGTAGTTTTTACTACAATTGTAGTGTACACTTTGTAGTCTTCAAACTGGTAAACGTGTGTGTATTGTAGTCTTCATTTTGAAATGTAGTTTTTCCCTTCGCTACCCATCACCTTGCAAAATACTAAATCTATAGAACCGAGACTTACTGTATTCGGTTAATTAACACAGCTAGCACAGTACTGTTAGAATTGCTTTCGGAGAGTAGTAACTATTTTATGAAGCACCTCTTCAGGTATTGATGTATCACTGGCTGATTAGGAAAAGGTATACTATTATTGATGCTTACCACGCGATATATTCTTAGAGTTTCGGTAACAGTAATGGGTCTTGTGGTGTGTAGCGATATTTACTTTTATGCTAGTGTAGTGCTTGTCCTGACGAAGAGATGGGTTACGTCTCGAAACCGGTAGAGAAAATATTTTTTAATGGTTGTATACTAAAATAAATAACATTTTGTTAAGATATATTTTATTATACGCTTTCGTAGACTTGGATTTGTTTCGTGTACGTTTTAATGTGCCATTTTATTTCTTGCCGTCGACCGACTGAGATTTTTTAGATTTCTTTAATTTTATTTTTTTCTCCTGTTTATTTTTAGATATTTATTTTATGTTTTTTAATGTACGATTTTTTATCTCCGAGGTTTAAGATCTCCATTCGTCATACTCGTACGTACAGAACTCTGGACCTGCTGCTGCTCATATCATTGTTGAAATCTGGTCTGCCACTGTATAAGTTTTTATTTTCAATTTTACGATCAATTCCATTTATCAAATATTATTTTTTAAATTATTTTTTTACTTTCAAATATTAATTTTTTATCTTGCTCTTTACCTGAATTATCAATTCTATAATTTTTATTACGGATGGAATTGTACAATTTCAATTTATCTTTAAAATATTTATTCCCCGCTTTAGGGCAGAAAGTAAATTAGATTGGACTTGGATTGTAATTGAAGCGAGTAACCTTGTTCTGTTTTTATTTCTTTCCCGACCAATTCACCTCATCATTTTCATCACCGGCGAGAAGCGAGGAAACGCGTGAGTTTTATGGCCGGAGAGTGTGGGCGACGGGAAAATTAAATGAAAATCCCGCCGTATGAACAATTCATTCCGAGTTAATGAACTTTCGCAAAAACAATTTGTCGTAAGAGCTTGCGTCGAGTTCTATAACTTTCTGAAAATGTTCGGAAACTGGTAATTCTTTCTCCGCGGAAGATAAATGAACGCGATGAGAGCCACGATCGCTTTTCTGTTTTGTTTTTCTAAACTAATGACCCATGTGATTGCTTATTAATACTTCTCCTTCAATTGATTGGTCGATCGGTTCACGAGCCTTCGTTAGCTCGAAGTTAAGCGATGTGCGTGTTGTCAGTAATATATTTGAAAAAAATAAATTATGATGTCGTTTAAGATTGAATAAAATTGAATAATGTGTTTTGTTGCAAAAAGTCTAATGCCAAGCTAATTTTTGGAACAAATCACCTTACACATTCTTCATTTCATTAAAACATTGTAGATATTTCATTTCTAAATAAGTATCTACATTATCTTCTTTTCTGTCTCGAACAAACGTGTACCAGGGAAAGTTGAATCTCTGTCACGGGCGAGGAGCACCATGACTTGGCCACTTTTTTTTAATTTTCAATAAAATAATTATGTAATCGCCTCTTTGTATAAAATCACCCAATTTCTACCTAAATTTTAGGTTTCCAGGATGGTGTATTTATTCCCTTAAAAAACTTTTTTACAATGACTATTTTATATTCAATCGATTTGAAATTTGGCAGCTCTTCATAAGACACAAGTTGCAATACAACGCAGCATTTTTTTTAAAGATATAACGAACTTTAAAATGACTTAAGTTTTAATTAATCTAATTTAATTTACGTATCATTAACAATCTGTAGAAAATTAACTTGGCTCTGGCAGTAGAAATATAATTATTATCAATACTAGATGCTGACAATGCAGACCTCCGTGGTCAGTCACGCAACAATCTCTCTTCGAACATGATGAGACCATATATTTTTCCATTTTCATTCATGTAGATTCTTCAGTCATGACGTTTTCCTTCTTCCGAAACCCCGCTTTCCCTCAATCTTTACCTGCACCGTGAGATAATTCTCTTGATGTCTCATTACATCTCCGAAATATTAAAGTTTTCGGATTTTATTTTTCTTCATTCGTCTGAATCATAATATTTTTCATTCATAACTCTATTCATTCAAATTATTTTGATCATTCTTTATTATTTAAAAGGTATAAAAAAAGCCAGCAAGCAATATCCAAAAAATTTAAATATTTTGAATGCAGTTACCGAGAATTGCTAATTCAGAATGTACTGATTTTTTTTAATGATATGTAGGTATGTATGAATAAGAGCCTGAGTTATCAGAATCGAACATATGTATTAATCTGTGTCCTAACATATTTCACATAGAAGAATAAGAGGAACAAATAAAAGATAGAAGACAAGAACAGTAGAAATAGAATGAAAAAATAAATATATAAAGAAGTAATGAAATAGTAATGAGTAATAATATAATGAAATAATTGACAATAAAAGAAAAAAATCTAGATTTTATGTATCTATCCCATCCAAAATCATGTTTTTTATATATTTTATATATTTCCTATAAAATCTCCAATTCAGTATATTTTTAATTAGTAATCCTCGATGACTACTAGGGTGGGCCACCGTTGTATGAAGAAATTATTTTTTTTATGATTTCTGTTAGGCACATCAAGAAAAGGGTGCTAAATGATGTTTTAGCTTACTTATAAAATTTCATTACAATGGGATATCATCTTCTGCCTCCGGATTGACTTTAAAGAACACATATTTTGGAAAAAAATCTCATTTTTATCGAGTCTTTACAACAAGATTTAAAAAGTTTAAAATGCATAAAAAGTTAAATAATAAAACGAAATATACTTGTACGAGTTAAATTTATTTATTACAAGTAAATGTTTACAAAAACGGCATTAATGTTATTATTTTTTATAGTGTTTGAAACAGCCGAAAAATCCTTCATATTATCGAATTTCAGCATAGCTTTCCGAGATAATATTTGTTTTTTTATGAAGCCTTCTCTCTCAGATTTTTTGCACAATGTGGCTAAAGCTTCTGTCACAGTCTTGACTGCTCTTTCAACGGCATAGCAGGCGTAGTAATGAGAGTTCTCTTTCTACTTTTGAACGACAAACAGTTGGATGTTTTTGTCAGGTATGGATTTCAATATTGATGGATCGGATATGTTCTCCTGCCAGTCAATGAGATCTGTGTAAGACGATGCATCCAATTTTATAGTACGTAGTTAAAACAAGTCAATCAGCATTGCGATTAATAAATTTTCAGGGTGTGCGAAGTAACTGTTTCATTGAATTACAGATTCTATTATGGCTTTCAGTTCTGTGGACAAATATCCTGTTGTAGTGATGAGTTTGAACAGGTGCCGTGCTCCATATTTACAGGAAGGGTGAATTTTTATAGCAAACCATGTTGGGGCGTAAGCCTTGACGACATTTGTAGCAAGAATTTCTAAGTTTTTAGAAGGAGATTCCATTAAAACATACAAACGCAGAATTCGATTAGGATGAGTTAGCTATCGGGCGTGAGACATTTTGAGCGATTTGTTAACTAAATCCTTAGGAAACATGCCTGTTGAAATCGCTGAGACTATTCAGAATAAATATAAGGTATAAGGTATTAGCACTGACCTAACATATATAAATATGTTTGGTCAGTGCTAATACCTTGAACAGAAAACTCGGGTAACTCTGTTGAAATACGTTAAAATCGAACAATGGGCCTTTTTTCACATACTTCTAGATCTTTACCGATTCTCCCTGAAAAATGTTTTGGGTCCCGATGTGCCACCATCAATATGTAGAAATAAGTGCCGAAACGGTATATGAAGTAAGCAGATAATCCACTGTAACGGTTTATCTAATCTGTTTTCAAGTAGATATATGACACCTCCATATTTACCAACGTTCACGTTAGTTCCATCATATGCAACAGCCATCAAAGACTTTATAGATATTTCTGATTTCAAAAAACAAATCGGTGATTTCTTGGTCTATACATTTCGATGTGCCAGAAGCTGGAGCAAATGCAAATGCATTCTTAAATATTTTTACACTTACAAGACGAAATGTCAAACAATATTTAACTGGTACGCCGAAATTCTTCTAATTTCTTCTTTGGTATTTGAGGGTGGTTTTTCAAAGATTGTTGAATTTCAGATGATACCTTTTCAACCTTACTTTTCGTCGTTTTTTTGGATAGTGGGAATAGAAGCTCTTGACTATATTTCTTCAATTTTTGCAACGACAATATTCTCTATTTCCTAAGTAAGTGGGTTCATTATTAGTTTCATTATCACATTTTATCTTTTTCCGATTCCACTCAGAACTTTATAACATCTTCATAGGTTGGTAACATATTACTTTTAATATCACTTGAATCACCAAACAACGGACATATCTGCTTTTGACGTGTACGAACCATACTAGAAATAAGGAAAACGAGCCCGAAAAAACCTCGAGTAATTGCGGCCAGAGCCATACTGACACTGACTTAATACGTGAATAGGGCGCACGTACGCCCTAGGTGTTCCTCGACTCTCCCACACTGAACCCACTAACCCCTCATACTCGTAATCATGATATACATTGTCTATGCTTGAAGAAAGTTACGTTAATTGGTTTGGAATCCTAATGAGAACATATTTCGAAAAAAAAAAAGAAAAATCGTCATCAATCCGGAGGCAGTTAGACTTTTCAGAATGTAATGATATTTTACATATGTTAATTTGAGACCATTTGGCACCTTTTTATTGATGTGCCCCTTAAGAAATAACAAAAAATAATTTTTGGCCCACCCTAATGACTACATTAATTTTTTGTTGGATATTGCTGCATTTGCTTTTTTATCCCACATTTATTGTTATCTGTTGTGTATTGTCTTCATGCAGAATTTGTTATTTTTTAACTCGATGAAACTATGACCAGTTTGCACATTACTCGCCTACCACACTATTCGCTGCTATAAACCCAATTTTGAAGTTACATTCGATCGTCTGTCATTAATAACGTGTTTGCATACATTACTGGTCTGTTTTCCGTGTTTATCGCGTCGATTTGATTTTGTGTGTGCGTTTTCGTCGGTTCGCGTATTTATCACGATCGGCATTATAAGCTTTTACATTAAGGCCAGTCATTGATTGATGAACATTTCCCCGTTTGACTCGCAACTGGAAATTGTAGCCAGCAGTTTTGGAGAGGGAATAAACAGCGTCCGATCTGGTATACGCCAAGGATAAAATTAAGTTTAGATTCCCGGCGCCGAACAAAAGTGATCGTTTCAATATTAACAAGAAAAGCAAATCAATAATGAACGCTCCGCTCTTTTTATATACTTGTGTATCTTCAATCATTCCCAGGATATACGTTTTACTTTCAACCATATCACGTAATACTCGTAGATACTGGTATGACCGTAAAGCATGGGCCGTGTATATTTTTTCCAATGGTTCGAATGTGTTCCTATTTGGACGGTCGGATTCGTCCCTTTGGACAGATGGCTTTAGATTTATCTCCTTCTATCTCCCCGGATCCTCAATCACTCTCGCTTTCTGCACTCCTGGTTTTGCTATTTCCATGTGTTCATGGCTTTATTTTTATAAGCGTAATATCAATTCGATTGCGATAATTTTTAAGATTTTTTTTTATTAATTTTGTGTTTTAACGTACAGATTACCAACAGCTTGTTGACGAACTTGATTGATAGTCCTAGTGTATTAATTAGTTCGGTGGGCACGATACTGGTTTCTTCCTCAAGGGGTTCCGAAATCGATTCCCGATGGAGTCACAATACATGTATGTAATTTTCTATGACGATATCATTACAGTGATTGGACCTCGTGTACTGTTATAGCGTTAACTATTAAAATAAAATTAGGTACAATGTAAAAACATTTTGCGATATTTAAAGAAATAAATGTTACAGAATACTCTTTTTAAGATTGAAAAATAAGAATCAATGTAGACAGTAAAATTCCGAGTTTTTTTTATTATAAATAACCCGTCAAAAATGGCCGTACTTTTACGTATAGGTTCCTAAAGAATAGGTATTTATTTATAATAAAAAAGAAGAAAAAAATAAAAACAAATGAAAAAAGAGAAAAAATATAGAAACAAAAAGTTTTTATACTATGAAGAAGTTATGGACGTTACATAAAGTTATGACGGACGAATAAACGGACGGACAGACAGACAACGAAATTATTATAATTGGGATTACCGTTACTGCATAATATCTTGTATTTATTAAACATTCTAGGAGTATATACGTTATTATACATACACGTTTTTAACTTCATTTTTTTATAATATTAATCAAATTATAAGAAGTTAATAGATACGTATCAGTGAGTGGTACCTATCGCTTACCCAGGACCGTTCTAAGAGCAAAAGCTTCCACATCGGTCCTACTCAATCGTCTCCAGGTTGACGTTTTTTTCAACTAACAGGCAAGGACCGTGCTGCACCGCACCTGTCATATAAACCGTTGCGAAGCGGCACGGCCGCTAGAACAAATCCATTCACTGTTCTCGCCTCGTCTTTATTTAAAAGAAAAAAATACATATCATTATACATAAAGAAACATAACAAAATACAATAAAAAAACAAAAGTAAACAGTGGGTATGTATCAATTAAACATTAAAGATATTTTTGTAAATTGATGTTTTCACGTCTCATCATCCATGTTTCAGAGAAAAAATATATTTTGAAATAAAATTATAAAAACTAATTTTTTTATTATATAATATTCAAAATATAATAAAAATGTTTATTATTTTATTTGTAAAATGATGCCACAAAGTGAATTTGTAAAATTCGAAGAATTATGTTAAATATTCTTGTTTGATTTCCTTACCCTTTTTCGCGTTATCGTATAGATTCCACGTGATTCGGGCGATTTGAGACCACGACGATATTTTAATCGGTCCTCGAAGCAGTCCTTTGTACCTTTGAAGGGGCTAATGGTTTGGCATTAAAAGCCACACGCTCTGCAATTTAGCCCTCCCCCCCTGACTAGGCAGAACACGGGTTCGCGATCAGGATTTACTGCCCAATTTTTCGCTTTCCTCGTAATCAATGTTAACGCCCCTTTACATTGCCCGGCTGCAGCGCTAGTTGGCTCCAATTGCGATTGACATTTTAATTTCGTTACGTTACTTCGTTTGTAGTCCCATTAGCCGGTTTGTAGGTACTCTGTGCTTCGATTCATTATTCAGACCTTTGTTACATACCACCGCTCGGCAGGTACTTTTCAAATTTATTACCCGATTAATTAAACCGTAGCTGGATTATTATTATTACAGCTCCGAATATTCTGGAGCAATTATACTGAAAGTAAGCAAATCTCCCGAGACAACTACTTGGCGGCTATAAAATCTTTTAACCAGATGTGCTCTTCTAAATACGGCAAATTAAGTACATTACATGTGGGGTATAAAAGGAAAGGCAGCAATAACCAAAAATACAAAATTAATGCAGTCATCGAAGATTACTAATAAAACAAGTACCTACTGAATTCGAGATTTTGTAGGAAACTTAGGTTTCATGATTTTGGAAGGGATGGATATATAAAATCTAGAATTTAGTACATTTTAAATTAGTAATCTTCGGTGACTACATTCAATTTTTTTTTTAATTTTTTGGATATTGCTGCCTTTTCTTTTACCCCATACACACAGGCATCGAAAATGGGAACATTCAACCATGATTTATAAGCGAACATGTCAAAGCCAAGCAAGTATACATTACGGTGGAGCGATTTTTTTTTTCTCGTTTGTAGTGATGTAATAGTAAAAAGTTGTTGCCTTTTAGACTTAAATTAAGCTATTTAAAATATAATTTGATTTGGTTTACAATAATAGCCTCCGCAACGTCCTTGAATTATTGAATAAAGTTGGTTTTTAGACTCTGTTTTGACGTCATGTAAATGTATGAAATTTTAATAAACAGACCTACTTGAATTCACTAAATTATTGCAACTATAGTTTATTTTGAAAACAAAATGAAAAGAATGCACGATCTTTTGTTGTGGGTAGTGAGAGAGCGCGCGAGGGGAAATTAGCAACACTCTTGTCGCGTCGTCAGTCGTCAGTTCGCTATTCGTCGTCTTATGAAGATGTCATGAAATGAATGGACGAGATATCAACTAAAGTTGCAATTGGAAACTGATAAAGAGCCCAACGCTTTCAGAAATAGCAAATATAGTGACATCCAGAATTGAAAATATATGGCGAACTGCATCTCTTCCGATAGTAACACGGGTCATACACATATTAAAAGCATATAATTTAAAATTAAAAAACCTACTCAAGTCTATCTAGACTCTCCCTGGAAAAGTTAGAAAGTTTTCTAGAAAAGTTAGAAAGTAAGCTACTTTTTGAAATTGCAGCATGCAAAGGTTTATAATTCGCTCAGTGTACGTGTCTAAATGATAAAAATGTTCCTAAACAAGAATATATATTTTTTAAATTAATCAAAGACTCTCTCGGAGTATGACAATATGCAGAATCGACGTAACCGTTACGAAGAAGTTGCAAAAGACCCTCAAGAAGAAACAGAAAAGAGAGAACCACTTTACAGCCTTAAATACTTCGTCACCTGTTTTAGAAGTACTTCTTCGGCATCGTCAACGTTCGAAGGGCTTAGAAGTTAAAATTATTTCATAAACACCATGATCGAAGTATGGCGGTGTTATAAGACTGCTTCAAAAGAGGCTACAAAAACCGCTCACGTGGATAATTTGTTTACTCCACATCTACGAACTTCCTTTGAAACATTTGTTTCTTTAAATGATGGATATACTTCGGGGCCTTGTCTTACACTGGACCACTGGGGAAAGCACTTGAGACCTATGAACAATTGCCTGTTTAAAATTTCAGCGCATTGAAGGATAGCTTCCAGAATGGGCCCAAGTTTGAGTACAGATCAACAGTACTTGCACAAGATTTTCTCAGAAGTCCTCTCATGTGATTTCCCAGAAAATCTGACATAAATCTCCAGACAAAATGTCACATGCCCGTTGGGTCACACGTTCGAGAACGGGTAGCCCGGCGAGATTGACTGGTGCTCTAAAAGCAATTATGGCCAATAAGAATCAGTCAAAAGAAGTAAAACTAGCAGTACGTAATGCCGTTCTAGTGCCGACTCTGATGTATGCAAGTGAAGCCTGAAATCGGAAAAAAAGGAGAGAAAATAGACTGAATGCGGTGGAAATGCTGTCACTAAGAAGCTAAAGTCGATAGAGTGAGGAATGAACAAATTAGAAGTGAACGTAATGCTGGCTGTAGTATGGTAGACAGTATAAATAAAGGAGTGCTGGGATGGTTTGGTCATTTAGAACGTTTGAGTGGAGAAAGGGTGGTTAAAGAAATATATGGGGCAAGTGTTGAAGGCAACAGAAATAGAGGGCATCCGCGAAAGACCTGGCACGATCAGATACTACAAGTATTGGAGGATGGCCCTGTTTAAAGCCTCAACAACCGTAAAACGTGTATGAAAATATGTATGAATGTAGCCGAAGCAAAAATGGTGTGTCAAGATAGAAGAATATGGCGTTCTATTTTATTTGCCTACTCCGCAGGGAAACGGTGTGATGATTAGTTAGTTTTTTAATGCATAAAACTTGTGGGAACATTTAATTTTAAGCTTCATTAAATAAAATTAAATTAAGAAAATTAACATTTTTAAAATTATGCAAATAAATACAAAATAAGAAAGTACCATTTATTTTTGGGCTTTTATTTTAAATTATATTGTTCTTGGTTATAGTGCATATTTAAGGATGAAATTGGTCTCATCTCGAAAATCCTCGGTGTTAGCAAATCGTCAAGCAAATGAGAAAATCTTTGGTCCATTGTATTTTATACGTAGGGTAGAGTGACCAACTCCAAAAATCCGACCTTGACCGAAAAATCTTCAAGGCGAGTGTTAAAATCTCATACGTGTATAAACGCACTTTTTTTTTCAAAATGACTGGTACCTAATGCAGTTTCAGTGAATGTTGAGTGATACCGATTTATGTTAACAGAATTTTGTGACCAAAACTGGATGAATTTGATTTAAAATGATATAAAACACATAAAAATCGTGGTAATGACCATGGTATTCGCTTTATTGCAAAGATATGTTCGTTTTTTGAACTGAACTTTTTGAACACTTTTTCCAACGGCATTTGACGGTTGAAAACTTATTTGTGCTTAGTTTGGTTTGCCATTTTACCATGAATAAACTTACGCCAAAATAAAGCTTGCTTTATTTCGAAAATCGTGGTATCGTAATCATATTATAACTAATTACATAAAATTATCATTCCAGTAAAGCAAATTACCGGGATTTTTATGTGTTTAATTTCATTTTAATGTTATATCCATCTAAAAAACATTCTACATTATGTTTCAGAAATATTATCATGCAAAATACAATTTAATACATTAAAAATACACGACATAAATATTTACAGAAGGAATTTTTGTTAATCAATTAGAAAAGACATACAGAAAAAATCAAATTAACGAAAAAATATTTAAATGCCACCGGGACTCGAACCACGGACCTCACATTCTATCCGGGAATGGATAGAATTGCAACTTCACAATACGAATGTGTTTCCTTTAATATTTATAGAAGGCTTTTTTTCAATACTTTTCTCTTTTATGTTTAAAAAAGTTGTCTCCGCAATATTAGGTAATTTTACCATATCATAGTTTATTTCCCGTAAGAAATTAAACCTATCCGCCACAATAATTTTATTTGATTTCGCCTTGAGGTGATATTGAAAAGGGAATTCAATGTTATATCTACGTCAGGTATCTCGTATTTCGCCAAAAGAAAATAATTTTCGTGGTTCAATGTTTAAGCGGTTTTTTACCGTGTGGTTTTGCTTTCATAAAAATCTGCCCGGATTGTTTTTTTCTTTTTTTAATTTTCTTCATACAATAAACGCCTCGTAGATCCTTTATATACCATAGCTTCAGAAAAATTAAATTCTCTGGGAATATTTCATAAAAAATTGTGTGGTTGAATAAATCAATGGCTATAGATTTCGACAACCTCATTTATTTACCGAAGGACTTTAGACCACCAATAGCGATATATGAGCATGTGATATCCATCATGCAGCATTATATCTTTAAAAAATTTAAGGGTGCATACGAAGACACAGAAGACTAACTCAAACAATTTCAAGTGTATGTAAATAAAGTCTTACATTCTACATTCAACATTCTACAAGATTAGTCGATCGGTGTTAATATTGCTGTATCTCCATCAGGATGAATACTATCTGATATATTAAATAACGTATGCAAAGAAAAAAGTTTTTGAGGCTTGGCCGAGTGTGATCGGTGTGGGAAAGGAGACACTATTGAAGAAAAGATAGAGAATGAAAATATTCGATATTTTTTTATTTATAACATTTCTAAATTATCTTGTCTAAGACGTCTATTGTTTATACATTAACTTGCAATCATTTCATGGACATGATAAAAAAATTGAAACGATGTAGGTACGTATTCCAAATAGAAAGCAAATACGGAAAGTTGTTGAAAAGAAATATTAATAATAATGCTACCAGAGAATATAATAGTACTACCAGAGAATTAAAAAAAATCAAATAATAAAAGCAGACGTCTCTGCAAAATAAAAAATACAATTATTATTTAAAATTGAGTTTGTACGTGGTTAATATATAATTAATGATAAATTGCATTATTAACTAAACAAAGAAATATAAATAAATAATTAGAATCAACAGTCGACTATTGATCCCGCGGACAGTGATCCCTAAAAGCCCTCATTCATTGACAAGCCAATACGATCGAAACTAAGACGAGCCGATTATTAAGCCGAGACAAACCTACAAGGCGATTGCCCAGCAGACCTAACCACAGAGGCGATGTCAAGAGTAGGATGGCGCTCTATTAGAGCTGTCTTGGATTGCTGAATCCCATGAGGTCGGTAAAGAAAGAAAATTATTCCTCAATGAAAATGTCCCCCCCTGCTATACATTTGCTGTGCCATTCTGTCCCATCCCCATATATGAAAAAAAACTGAACCTCCCGCAGCAGAACCTTAGCCGTGTCTGCTCACCTTCCCCCAATACCCACAGGGGATACTTTACCGCGCAGGATGTACGGCCGTACCTACCCTAACGGGAAATCGGGCCGTTTTCAATTTCAGGTATCGGAGTACGCGGTTCTGTTTTAAATATTTAATACAGCTCGGATTCATTTCCGTAGTCCGTCGACCGGAACCCGCTCAGACCCTGAATGTTTCATTGGCATATGTTCTTAAAAGGGTTGTAAATTGGGGTTCGAAATATGACCTAAGTAATTCTTTACATTAGTCCGCAGAATATACAGAATATTTAATGTTTTACGAAATATATTATGTTACTTTCATTGACATCTGGGTCGATCCATCTCGCTCCGAAATGACAGAATAGTAAATTGAAGCGTAAGAACAATATTATCGGTCGATTATAATATTCTCTAAAAATTTGAGAATTTTATAAATAAGGTGTACTGCCTACTTCCCATTAATATACTTTATAGGCTTTCGTAAAAGATATCTTAATCAGAAAAGATAAACGTTATTTGTAATTTAATTATAAATAAGTCTAATATTTAATATTATTATTAAAATTAATTAATATTGTAATACATAAAAAACACAATGTTTCTAGAATGAATTTTTTTCTTAATTTTTGATATATATGTTTATTTTATTTATTTACTGTATAAAACATATTTGTCTTCAAATTGTGCTGTTTTAAATATTACGAGCGACCTTTTTTCATTTTGGAATGTTAAGGATATTATTATTTTTTTAAATTCTTATCGCCTTGTTTAGAAAATCATTCGCAACAAAATTGTTTTAAACATAATAAATTATTTAGAAAAAATGATACATTACGGACATCCGCTGTTCACAATTACCTGTCTCCTCACGAACCTTCGCTCACCTACAATATAATCGCTGAAATACAATATCGAGGATTTCGTAGAGAGATAGAAAATGTCGTTAAAATACAACCTCCTTTATCCATAATGACTTCAAATTCAATTCAGCAACGAAATGTACAATGGAAGTGTAGTGTTTTCTTTCGGGCTCCTCTGTATCCGTTCAAATCGGATTACGTCCGGAGATAATACTGTATAGACACCTTCCGTTCCGTTCTCGTTCCCGGGACCGCCGGATCGTAAAGGCACGTACCAATTTTATCGCCATCTCCAATGCCGGCACAGCCTCCGGAAGTATCTTTTATCACGTTTCCTGAGACAATCGAAAAACCGGTCGTACTACACATTCTACGGCCCGGCTGCAAAAGTTCAGCGTCTTGGTTACGTGGGAATCGAAGTAAAGACACAGACTCGAAGTATTTATTTAGAACAAATTTACTTTAAAAAACTGTATGATTCTGAAGAAAATAATATGTGAAAGCATTTTGTGAAATGATTTCTCTGGATAATGTTTCATTTCATCTTTTGATGTTTACTTTATTAATTAGTCTAATCTTAGTAATCCGTATAATATGCATATGTGGAGTACAAAAGCAAAGGCAATATCCAAAACAATTTAATGCGGTCATAGAAGATTACTAATTTATAATGTAGAGATTTTATAGGAAACATAGCCTATAAATTTATATGAAACATGATTTTGGAAGAGATAGATACATAAAATCTAGAATTCAGTAGGTACATTTTGAATTAGTAATCCTCGGTGATTGCGTTCAAAATAATTTTTAATTTTTTGGATATTGCCGCCTTTGCTTTTATACCCCATATATTATGTATATTTATCTATTTGTTTGAGTAAGGTATATTAGCAGTATAATTTGTTATTATAAAGATCCACACATCCACAGTACTCGGGCAAATAATTAAGACATAATTAAATTTAAATCACATGATACGGGAGTAGGAATTTGTGGGAAAAGGAGGAGAAGGTTGGTCTGAGGGTTGAGGGAGGAAAACCATACGATGTATATGTAGGCAGATGATTGACTAGAATAGATTTAGTAATGATTGAGCTATACATACATATATTCTTATACAGTGAGTTTAATATAAAAAAATCGAGTGGTCCCATATTATCGTTATGTGATTTGCATAAACATTGGATGAAAGATTTCTGTGCACAAGTTTTTCTATTTCTGAGATAATGTCCGGCGAATCTAAATGTAACTCGGAGCCCAACCAAATAGTACAGATAAGTGAGGCATGATATCCCAGAAAAATCTTCACATATTTTTAAAAAGGATACGTATTCTTTTTCAGCAAGTTCGCTGGACGGTGATTCCTTTGTTCCGCATGAAAGGTAATGGTAAACCTTACACAAATATGAGATTCCTAGGACACTAGTAAATCCACGTTTGTGAGTAGAAAGGGTTGTGACAATTCATAATATTCTAGCGTATTCTGGAACCGTGTCGATTGTGTAGGCGATCTTTTTCCGCAAATGTCTATTTACTTTAAGAATTTCTCTAAATGTTTGGTTTAGTATAGTTAGTTAGATAGTAACTATAAAAAGACGCCTCTTCCGGCAGTCTCGGTACACTGCGAAGTTACACCAGCCATTGTGCTCTCTGCTGTGCGGGAACGCAACCAGGTTCCTTTGTTTTATTAAGCTCCGCCATTCGTATTCCTTATTTTCATAATAATTTGTCCGCGCCGTAGACGGGAACGGGAGTCGAGAAATGGCCCGCAATGAATATTTATGAAGTCACCGGAGTTGTGATGAATTGGGACTCTCGGCAGTTCCAACTTCCGGCGTTAGTTTTCTATGCCAACACTCATGTCAGATACAATAAATACTACACTTAATAAGGAAATTAATAAAAAAAATATTAAAAAATGATAACTCTACGTTTACCTTCACTATTTGCTTATAACGACTAGAAAGTTTTCGATGCTAACACATCGTCTTCAGCGATGTTACTAACACTAAATTTAAGACTATAGGATGGCGTGAGGAGTGGGGTTGAGATTCCGGTGGATATGTGGGCGTGGTCAGAAGAGGGGACGTGATAGATGGAGTTTGAATATTAATTGCATTTTTGTTACTATTAATTAATATTCTAATCGTTATACATAAATAGTGAGAGTAAACAAAGTTATCAATTTTCAGTACATTTTTTTAAATGGCCTTTCACAACTCAGTTACTCAAGAAAATTTTAAAAATTTGGGAAATTAATGCTCTTGACTATCTTAAATCAGGTTTTTCCTTGCATTTTGTAGCGGGAAACTAGCTTACCTCTTCTTATTTACCAATTATTATTTTATTTTTATTTTACTCTATCACGATATATCACGTATTTTTTAACATGGTAAAAACAAACTCATTTTACGAATTAAATTAAAATTGTCAAAAATACGTGCATTGATATTTATTTCTTTTTCGCCAACAATTATTTCAGTAACACTTAATTGCAAGTACGATTGTATATATTTTGTCTATACCTCTATCCGACCTACTAGGTGAACACCTGTCTCAGGGCAGATTTGTGTAAATTTCGTTATAAGAATGACGCGTTATAGGACACGCATATCCTTGCAGAGCCTTCGTAATGTTTGCGGAAAACCTTATTCATAGACTTGTTCGTGTGTTCATAAATCGTATTGCTGGTATTAAATTATTGTTGACACGTTGAAGGAATTCCAGTGATAGTTGGGTTTTCTTAAAAGTTTGCAATGTTTGCATTCGTAATGAAATGACTGACATCGTTCGCAGACTTACGTGCTTGATTCTGACTTTATATTCATCTTTAAATGTATATTTATTCTTATTCTTTTCACAATTCTCTTTTCTTACAACTTTTGTACAGTTTCATAAGTCTGTGATTTTTTTAATACAGACAGATGTTTTTAGATTTTTTGTGTTTTATAGCAGTAAGGCCGAAGCGATTATTTTTATGTATGCATTTTTTATTTTCAATCATAAATTGGCAGTGATACAGGAAATGATAAAATCCTAGTTATGCTACATCCTGTTTTATGAATGTTTATATCTATGGATTTCGGGCATAACGCGATCTTGGTTATTTACGACATTCGCAGTGCAATGGTTAGAGATGCAATATCGTTAAGATAAACCATACAATCAGTGATTCAATTTTCATTCCGGTTATTTTGACATTGAAGTGACAACGCGTCTCAATATTCTAATCGCCACTGATTCAGGAGCAATCTGGGTCTTTTTGGGACATGTTGTTAACGGATTATGGAGTGATCCTTTACGCCAACATCTAACATAAAAAAATTGGACCAATCATGAAGCCACGTCCCAACCACATCCACTTTCACGCGTGTTCTCACGTACACTCTTCGTTTGTGGAAGCTTTTATCAGAGCCATTCTCCAGTATTTCGTTGTATCTATTCACACCAGGTCTAACACGGACTGTTTCCGTCTGGCAACAATCTTAATGATCCTTTCATAATTCTATGACTATCCTATAAATTCTTGAATCCCGTCTTATTTCGTTCTATTTTACCAATTCTAGGCGCCGCTTCCATAAATTTTTGTGGTACTATAACTCTATTATGCACCATTAATCTTTCTTGAATATGGTTTTGTAATTTTTTTATTTACATGGAGACACTCACATAAACAGTTGTCACTGAACTAAACAAATTGCATTTATTTATAATATTGATGAAATCGGCGTTAACTTTTTACGTTTTTAAGTTACACCAAACTTGCCAGTTTAATGATTTTTTTAAACCCGGTTATTCGCGTCTCATCGGCACTATGCCCAATATTGCATAAAGAAAATAAACATGCTGAAAATGTCAATGGTGGAGCTCGGACATCCACCCAAGGTGTTATTTTTTCTTCGACATTAATTATAATTATGTAAATGCCGAGTAGGAACGCGACAGCAACTGACTGAAAGCGTTAGATAATAATTATAAATGTTGTTTTCTTTACAGTAGCAAAGCAATGTTAAGCTTTAATCTCTAACACAAATCGACATAGTTTTCCTATTAATTTCCATTACCCCTGTCTGATGTGATGGATGCACGGACCGCCCTAGGGTTATCACAGTCCAGTTTATCCATGTATTACTGGTTAGCCATTACTCCGTATACTTAATCTTCGTTGCGGTTTTTATCAGGTTATTTGGAAAACACCTTAATGATTAGTGATTAAATTCAATTTTCCACTACTATTCTGTGATTTTTCAATTTTATCCAAGCGACTGTAATGATTAATTTGAGGAAGTATATAGAATTAAGAAAGGTTGACTGAGATGGTTTTTTCATGTGGAAAATATTGGCAAGAAGAGAATGGTAAAGATATGAGGCGAGTGTTGAAGGCAACAGTGTGAAAGAAACAGAGAGCGTCCGCAAAAGAATTGACATGATCATATAAACCAAATATTAGACGTCCTGTTAAAAGCGTGCTTGAGAATATGTATGAAAATGGATGAGACAGGAGTGGCATGAATAACGTGGCGATCTATCCTCTGCGGGAACAATAAGTTAGTTACCCTTACCGTTCTGCTCAATTTTGGCCTATCCTGGACTGTACCCGTGCTCACGTTCAAATCTTTAAGATACCAACTGACTGATGGTGTCTAAGTTGCTCGTGGTTTTACTGGTCTTTTCTTTTTGATCTCGATACTCACGGTTATATGAATCGTGCGATCTCCCTCTCTTCGTATGTCTACAGCATCTGTCAGCCTTATTTTATTTCTTCTACTCTAAAAGAACCACGGACAATATTTTGAACTTCGTTCAATCTTGTGACTCCATCAGCCCATCTCAACTACTCAACATTCAGATCGTATGTTAATATATTAAACAGAACCTTCATTTGGATTTATTACGTATATTTTTTATGTAATGGATATGGATTTTTACCCAATTTAAACTCATTGCGAGATATAAAAACTTTTATATTTAAATTGTTAAAGTGAACTCTTTATCGAAACGGCGGCCTGACATCTTAATTATTTTACCCTCCACCGCAAAGTTTTTTTATCGAGGGTCGTCCTAAAGTTTTATATTGGTTCATCTCAATATATTATTAATCCATGAGTAAATATATTATTAATCCATTTTATGAATAAGATTAGGAAATTAAAGCTGTACATATTGCCGTAATATAAACCACTGTACAGGGATGATTCTCAACAGTCAAGACAATGTTTAGCATATGCGGATACGTGAGCATAAGTAGGAAGGATGTCGAGGAAGCCTTCATTCCACTTGAAAGAGACACAGTTGGTCTGAGATTGTAATATACATTTAATTAAACGAAATGCACGGTAATGACGAGAGGGCCGTGCAATAAAAACAAGGAGCACGTGGAAATCACTTCGAACACACATATTTGAAAAATACAAATATCCCAGAGTGAACGTTAACAATTTGAATCAATGAAAACTAAGATAAAAGCAAGATTTGACTCATGCACATCCCAATTATAATAATTTCGTTGCCTGTCCGTCTGTCTATCTGTCTCCGTAACTTCATGTAGCATTCTATTTTTATATTTTTTTATTATTTTTCTTTCTTTTTTCCTTTTTTTTTAAACCATCATTTGTTTAAAAATAAAATTGTTTCTGCCTGGAAGAAGAGGTTACTACGAAAAAATTTCTGGAGCTAAACAAGAAAATCAGGTGAAACACTGAATTTCAAGTTTTGTGCGATGAACTAGATATTGTGGCTAAACTGAAGAGAATACTCGACTACGCTAAGCTAGACACGCCCAAAAATACTTCCTTCAAGGTACTCACATACAACACTACTTCATCAACCCCAAGATACACGACCATGGGGAAGATCTCGAAGAAGAAGGAGGAAAGTTGGCGTTCACGACTGGGTAACTTAACTACCTAGGAGAATTGACTCCAATGGCGTATACTGTTAATTGAGATCCTCAATGGAGCGTAGCAACATGATGATGATGAAGCATATATATTGCAAAACCACATTTGTTCGTTTATTTTTATTGATTACTTTTTTGTGTTTGCATACGGTGCATAATAGCACATTGAAAAAAATATAAATCCTTACAGTTTAAACACTTTTAAGAAAAAGTACACAAGAAAACAATCAAAAATTAAAATAAATTAAAACCATCAGCAACTCAATCTTATTTTCATGAAACAATAAAAACAAGCATTCAGCTTATTTTGAAAACAATAAGAATTTGATGAGACTTCTGTATTCGCATCACTTAAAAAAAATAGAATATAATAAAATAAAAGTACATTTGAAAATATCGGCAATTTATAAAAAACGAATAGGTATGTAAATAAAAAATGTACCCAGAAAATTATACGATGGAAAAATGAAAGAGTCAATAAAATTACGAGTAAAACAGTAAAACCTTAGCAATAATATAGAAACTATCACTGTCTCAGAATCGACTTGTTTATTTTTAAAGTAGTTAAGCTGTCGTGGAATATATCTACAAACTCACTGTAGTCACTACCCAGTCTGTTTAGTCTAGGCAGAGATGACGCGATAGTTTGCTTGTTTCGTTACTTGAGGATTAGCAAAGTATAGGTTGGCTACTGAGATGTTTCTGAGATAAATTCAAAAAACCTGTCACTACGCTACTCAAGGAAATTTCTCTGGTATCTATGAAATCTATATCATATCGGAAATAAGATTTTAAAAACTCTTGCCATCTTAGTTTACCTTTAATATATTTGTATAAATAATTATTTTACTTTTGAATATGAATATTGTTGTGTTTGCTACCAAATAGTGTACATTTTTGCTTTTGCTATTGGTTATTGCTGTCATTTCTATGACGTTTCAGTCTAAAATCGACGTCAACTCTTGTTTTAGCGCTTGTTCAGACACGGCGGGAACCGTGCCGTTTCAGAATCGCATGAGATCCGTGCGGGTCTCATTTACCTAGGTTTGTATGTGATCGTTCAGACACAACCGTGCGGTTAGTCAACCACCGCGGTGCCCGCAACCCAACCGCTAGAAAATAGACCCGCACGGCGCCCGCACGATCCTATTACTATGGGGCCTTACGAGAGCGTTCAGTCGCGTTGCGGGCACCGCACGGTTTCATGTCACAACAGGAGCACGCGTGGATTATATTCTCTTTTCTATGGTTATGGATCGCTTTGACACTGAATTTTTTATTGATGAAGTGGAGAAAAGACCTGTAATATGGGAGAAAAGACCTGTAATAGTGTGAGGATTACTCAAATATGCCAAGAACCAAGCTTGGCAGGAGTTGGTGGAGATATTTGGAAATGGTGGAAAAAAAGAGTATTTTAGGGAAGTAGGTATTTATTCACCAAAAATGAACTGACAGAATGATATTTTTGTGTCTTGCCATGGAACACGGCCGTCGTTAACAAAGTAATGAGCGAATATATCTCTGATATTCAAAGATGGAGAACGGCACCAGAACTGTCAAACTGACGTTTATTTTCGCGCGCACAAATCGCTTATTAACCGCGGCTGTGTGAACAGATGACACAAATCGCGTGGTTTGAAACGCAATTCTGAAACTGAACGGTTCCCGCTGTGTCTGAACAAGCGCTTAGTATAAAGCGATCACTTTGTCTTGTGACATCCAGGAGGGTTGATTGGTTGAAACTAATATTACTGCATTTTTTTTAAATAGTGATTTGGAAACATGGTTTTGGAGGAGATAGATCTATATTTACCATAAAATTTCAAATTCGGCGCATTCTTAATTAGTTATCCTCAGTGACTGCATTTAAAACAACCTTTTTTTATTTTTTTTTGATATTGCTAGCTTTCCTTTTAAACCTCTCACTGTATGAATTGAATTTGTTTTCTTTTTTCGCAGGGGCTTCGCTGGACCAGCTGCAGGAAGCGGTGAAGCCCTTCCCGTCCGACGCGCCGCCCTGCGCGGGGTCCCGCGAGGCGCGCGCGCCGTGCCGCTGCCGGCTGGAGGTGTGCGTGGGCTGGTACCCCTGCGGCCTCAAGTACTGCAAGGGCCGCGGGCCGCCGGCCGCCGCGCCGCTCTCGTACCGCTGCGGCATCAACACGTGCCGGCGGTGCCAGCTGTTCGACTACTACGTCCACCGGAAGCACCACTGCCTCTGGGACGAATGACCCCCGAGCGCGTTGGACGCTTCCGGGCCGGCCGGCGGCGAGTCTTCCCACCCCCCTCTCTCGCGACGCGGACAGTGTACGGCCATAAACTCTTCAAATAGCGTTTCGATCGCTGGATCGATGTTGTTACATTTTTACGATTTTTCTACACACCTCTTTACTAACGCGCGCCTCCCCCCCGAAATGTTATATCTTGTATCGTTATATTTCATTTTTAAAAATATAAAATGTTACTACATTAACATGCATGTCATAAATCACTTCCATTCTTCTTTGTCATTAAAAATACCGATATTATATTTTTTTTAAATTTTGTATTTCATCGATATTTCAACAACGATTTTTACACATGTAACTTTTTGTACATGCTTCCGTGAAATTTTAAAGGATTTGCCATGTATATATTATTATTATAGCATAGTGTTGTCGTTTAATTTAAGATGCCAATAGGTATATTAATATTACTTCCTGATGTGTATTCCTTTTTTTTATTTTTAACGTATATTCATCCAGTTTCTTAGTGTTTTTAAATAAAATCATTTATCTCTAAATTCTGAAATTATTACTTTAAGTAATTCTTCTTTATCGTTTTGATCGATGACCCTCTTCCAGTACTTCGGTAGCCCCAGAATCAGTCTCTTGTAGAATTCCTGAGATTTGTCAACAAAAAACTGATCCAAGTGGTTTTTGGCATAATTACATCCTTACGAGAGTTCTGCTCTTCAAATGATATTCAGCAAGTGGACAATATGGTAAATTTACATAAAAATCCTAGCCAAATTTCAATAGTTTTTGCCATTATAGAAGTATGTACATGCATGACATGTACAAAACATGAAATAAGATAAATATTACTGTTTTGATTGTCCTTATATTATTAAATCATTATTATATTGTTTCACCGAATACTGATGGTCTGGGTTTACTCCGAATCCCAGCCATTATGTACTTGAGAGAACACACCACGTCTACAGACCGCTATTACAGGGTTTGTGCATTTTCGTTCTGATTTTGGAATCCCATTTCACGTTTTACAATTTTCTCCACCTCCGAACTCGTGAAACGTTCCACACAAACGAGGGTTAAAGATGAAAGGTTTTGCTTTAGCAGATTTAAGTCTTAAGGAATGGTGAAGCTTAACTTAAGTGATTCAGTTGGTTTGAATACTTAAGCCGAGACATTAGCTCAAACGGCCGATTATAAAATAAGGCGTAAGGCAAAGTATTCCAGTTTATGTGCCATAATTTTTTAATATTACTTAATCGATACGTTTTCCCATAGATAACTGATATTTTTTTAAGAAAAACTCACCTTGTCCACAAATTAAGAACAAATTATTCTGTAAATTAAGATAAAATGTTGCGCGAACGTTTTTGGTTTCCTCAAGGTACCTATGGACGGTTCCTGTATAAACTAAAAAGAGAGAGAGTTATTTAAATTTTGACTGCAACAAAATCAGCATGTTTGTCCACTTTTTTCTCTAAAAAAAAGTACAAGCATTTTTTTAAATTTTATATTGCGGGGAAGAGTATTTTCTACGTATTGGTACAAAAAGATCAAAAATGCATTTTTGGTTTACGTTGGGACCGTCGATATGTCATTTGTTTTATTTTATCTCTCAAATAATACTTTTTTTATTTTTCTGTTTTCGAATTAAAAAAGTAATAGTAAATTAATATACTAATTGATTGTTTTCCATAATGTAATATAATCTACTCCAGTTTTGTACTGCTCCAGTTATAAATTCAATAATTCTTGTAGTTATACGTACAAACCGCGTGTAAACTATATATTTTTTTATAATGATTTAATTCATTTTCTTATATACATTTTTTTTGTAATGTAGTTAAAATTAAAATTTTGATAAATATGTAAGTATCTATACATATAATATTATTATGTACAAACTGTATAATAATAATTAACTTTATACGTACGTCTTAAATGTATATATAAATTATTTCTAAATATCTAATATAAGTTTTTAATCAACCCCAGGAATTTATATACTGACTATATATATAAGTTACGTATTACCTTCTTATTTATTCAATTGGCAATGTTTTAAATACTATCCCATTTTTTACTTTAACGCAATTATTTAATACTTCTATATATCCATGAGCACGAACGAGAAATATTAGAAATATATAGATTATAGATTGATTTATTTTCCAAATATCTATTATACTCTCTGCTTCTTTTATTCTACTTATGGAAGCCGCTTTTGTATTGCTTTTACAAGTAGGTACGTCAGATCTATCCAATTTTAATTATTGTATTATTAACATGTTTACATAATACTCTCCGATGGCTACTGACATATTATCATGGTAATAAGCCTTCTATTGAATATTATTTCATCGCGTTATCATTATTTTATTTTATTTTAACGAATACTATTAACGTTATCAAAATTCTGGCTAAAAAATACATAAAAAACAAAACAATAGTTATTCACAACTCAGTCCAATATCCCAATTACAAGTGTCTTTGGCTTGCTCTAGCAACATGCACATACATATTTATTGTATTAATGCAGTGTGATCATGTATGAATATGTAAATAAAGGAATGATTCTATGTATTCTATGGCTTCAGGTTATTGTCGAGAAAATGTTGTGTTGGAGTGACTTTTGGAGTGATTATAGGGTATCTGCAAGAATATAAGCATCAATGTTACGGTCAGCACAATACATATTATATGTACAACATATTCTTATGATTGGAGAAAAATAATCAAAATTATTAGGATGCTGAGAACTGAACTAAAGAACTTCGGGTTTCTTATACGGGGTTCAATATGCAAATTTATGTCATACAAAGAAAGATAATCAATAGCATAATACTCAGTGGTATTTGTGTAGCACTGCAAAATCTGATATGTTCCGTCAGGACTCCAGTTTATAAATTTTGAAAAAGGCAAGACGGTCTTCGTAGCTGTGAATTGTTTAAGTTCTGTATCTCTCGATCGATGCGCTCATTATTCAATACCGTGAGCTCTTTCAACATCCGTAATCGCAATCAATGTGTATCATTTGCAAATCTAAGGTTGATGCTTTTTGCTGCATATTTTGTATTATTAAAACCCATCCTTCCCATCCGTCCGTCAAAATATATTCTCTATAGAAGAGATCAGGAGACAGCACACAACCTTTTTGAACCCTTTTGTATACTTTGAAAGGCCGCGACCCTTACGGTCACGGTATTGTTTACATTCAGGATTTGTAAGAATCACCAGCAGTGAACAGATTCTCATTTCCTATATTACTTGTCAAAGACATGGTCATTTGACATAGTCAGTCTCTCTTTGGCTAGTGTTAAAGTTGTTAAATTCATGAATGGTTTTTTCAACATCAGTCAAATGAATATCAGTTCTATGTTGGCTTCATCTATATATGAATCAGCTGCGTATTGTCTCCATTTTATACAAATCAGCGCAGTGGTCTTTCCAACTTTTTATTACTTGAGTCTATTTAATTCGTAACAATTCACTTGTTATCTATACCTATAAAACTCAATGTCTGTCTGTCTGTCTGTTCTCTATACAAATCCACACGTTTGTCCGATTCGATTCAAATTTTAGGCTTTAGCACCCGGCGCGTAACATAGGCGACATTTCCCCCCTATTCTCTTACCTCTTCTTCTCCCCTGACACGAATACCGTTTGCCCGATCGGACTCAAAATTTTAAAACTTATTCTTTAGGACCTGGCGGGTAATATATGCGACATTTCCCCCCCAATTATTTTACCCCTTCTCTTCCACCTGATATATTTTCAATGCAAATCTGAACCGTTCGACCGATCGGACTCTTATTCTGGAAACTTACTCTTTAGGACCCGGTGGTTAACATTGGTGACATTTCCCCCCTATTCTTTCCCCTACCCCTGATATATTTTCGATGCAGATCTATACCGTTCAAATCGAAAATTTGTTTACCCTCACAAATTTATTTTAAACTTAATTCTTAACTCGTGCAACGCCGGGTATGAGCAGCTAGTTTTCAAAAAGTTGAAGTAGGAATAATTCGAGTAATTCTTTAAAGCATTTTGTCCTTCTAGAACAAATCCCGAGTTCGATTTGTGTTCGTGTTAGTCTTAAGTTTCACAAATTATCATTATACGTTTATTCTTGATGGTTCTGCAGTTCCTCTCTATTCTTCGATTTAGTTCAGCGTAATGGTTTTGAATATGCTGGTTGGAAATGTCACTTTTTATCAGAGCATTTCGCCGCAAGTTTCTTCAAAAATCCACGTACTTCGACGTCGATCACTAGTTTATTCGTCGCTAACTTCTTGGACGGTAGTTAAAATAGATTTTTTGAAAGATTTCCGCGAGGTTTCAGGATCTTGAGCGAGAGCTGCTGGTGAACTCTGGTTTCTGATTTGAAATCTGCTCCCGAAACCAGGCTTCTTCTATTTGACCGGATCAATAATTTTGAATTTTAATTTGGTATCTGCAACGTGGTCAAGTTTGCAGCCAGCACCCGGATACGTTTTCGCATAGTATTCATCAATTTGGCGTTTACATTGTAGAGAATCGTAATGATTTTTAAGGTTATTAAAAATATCCCCACATTTTTTATATCCTTGTATTATACATTCAGTTTTTATTAGCTGGAGATTTCCATGTATTCATTACATGGAACTCCAACACTGTCTAGAACTGCATTTATCTCTTCTACCTTGCCATTTCTTTCTCCAATAACAATGAATATCCCACAACGTATTTTGCATGATTCTCAGAGCATAGATTTGTATTACACTAAGTTTACAGATAACGTTCAGCTTCAGGTATATTATCATGTCACTGATTGAGTTGTAACCAATCACGTATTCTTTTAACTATAGGGGATTATTATATTACAGCTGCATCTTAGGAACTGGAGGTGTCGCGTCCTGAGAAGCAGAAGTCTGATAGACCAAGAACATCAAGTTTATTATTTACATTTGCCTGTTGGAGGTTTTAGTTTCTTATAGATCTAGGTGGTTATTTCCTAAGTTTTCCAGGTGTACATTTTCCACAGCTTACTAGTTATACTTCCGTAGCGTGTTGTACCGCCGAGCGTAGCCAATTTCACACCCGTTGGCCCAGAAAATCTAGGTGCTGAGTATCAGATGGATCGAATGACGTCTTATTCACCGTATTATCCAGTTTATGAGAAAATCTGTTGCTCATTTATTTTATAGAAATGAAAAATCACTTGAGAAAATACGAACGTAAATCTGTATTTTTTATTGCAGCGGATATTTTATGACTAAATGAGCTTCTAATTATTAATTTATAAAACATCTATTGTCGCTAGATTGTGTAACAAAAGTGAAAATATCAAATATAGTATGTTCTAGGAATTCTTTATTGCATTGCCTGTCTTATCAAATCAGTTTACGAAAGTCTTAAAAAATAAACCTTGTTGAAATTTTTAAGTAGCACCTAAATTAAATCTTAAATTCGATCAAATATATTAATACAATTCGATAATGAATAATACCTGTGTTATTTTTTCCAAATAAATTAGATAAATATTTTGAATTTGAAAACAAGAAACAATAATGACAATGCTTATAAGAAGGTACTGACTTGTTTTGACATAATTACAATAGCCACGTTACTACTTAAACTTATATAAATTTGAAAAATTCTCTGAATTTTGGTTTTGGTCATGGTTTTCAGTTTAATTTGCTTGAATCGAGTATCATTTAGTATTAAGGTTTACTTTTTTTATTAAATTAATTACTCATTTATTTTAATTTACTTATGTATTTCGTTTTCTGGGTGTTCAATTAAATTCTCTTTATTTTCGTCAAACTTTTATACCGCTGACTAAAGTGCCCTTAGATTACTTCCATTTGTTTTGATGTAATACAATAAGTTTGATTCGTTGAAAAGTATTATGGAGATTTTTTTTTCAATTTGTTAAAAACGATATTTTATACTCTCACTCATCTTTGAAGAAATATAACTATGTTTGTATTTTTATTTTAATGCTGGCCACTTTAATGTTCTCAATAAATATTTATTAAAGAATTATAAACGAAAATAATTTGTGCTAATATTACGTGTAAAATCGACTAAAACTTATTAAAGCTATTTGTATAAAATAATACCTACCAGATTTTTATTTAACATAATATGTTTCCTTTTTAACCATTTCCTGGTGAACTTGCTATTTGATTTTATTTTGCAATATAAAATTCAGCATAGACAATACATATATGTTGTTCTTCAATTTTATTTTATTTCAGTAGAAACCATGTGCCTTCGTAAGTTGGTGTGTATTTTACTCTACCTACAATCTGCAGTCTGTAGCCAAAACACAAACAATTTTACTGTACTGCAATCTGTTGTATCGCTAAGCTTCCTCGGCTGTTAATATTTATATATTTTATGTATACAAAATTAATTCAAAATACAGTATTGGACTTAGTTTTGAGCATAGATTACAAGTAGGTTTTGTAAACTAGTATGGTAACTGAAACAAGGTGATTGATGTATTACAGTGATAAGATAAATAATAAAATAGGTTATTTGGAAAAAAATTAAAACATTTATGTATTTATTTACATTAATCAGTTTTTTGTATGAGTTCGCCATACGAAAATTCAAGATTTAAGTTTAAATTATCGGATTATTTTATTTGCATTATGTCTTAACATGCTATTAAAATGTTTTGGTCCAAAGCGTTTGAAATTTCTTTATCATACGTATGTATTATATAAAATAGCATTCTCTCGGGATTCTTAAATTTTCTTTTTGGATTTCGCAAATAGTTTGCATTGCGTTACAGTGAAATTAAAAATTACATGTGTACCACACAAAAATATTCTACATTTTCAAGATCTTTCAAAAGCTTTTTTTTTTCTTAAGCTATTTTATAATCATTATTATTATGACGAGTACAAATATTTCCGTAGATATCTTTTTGCTATACAAAAATATACAATATGATATTCTTTTACTTATAAAATATCTATGAAATATTTCTCATGAAAAAACTATGAAGTAAGTTCACCTCAGGAAGGATAGAGGAAAGGAATCACAATCGGAATACCATTTTATTTTGCAGTGCAAAAAAATTAAAGGAAATTTAATAAATACGAACATAGATTAAATAAAGTTACGAACATAGATAAACTAATAGTTTATTACGAAACGCGTGCGGAAATTCAAAACATTATAACCGTGTTTAGGAAAATAAAAATTTCGGGAATTGTATAAAAATATGTGTTTTTACTAAACGCATATAATTCGGAATACCGTATTTAAATTATATCCACTTTTCACATCATGGAATTATACGGTCTTGTTTATTATTTGCAGTAATCAACAATCCCATTTTTTTTACTACTGAGAGTCAATAGCTTTGGCCATAATATCCAAATTCCATTTCTTGGTTTCTTTGCATACAGTTTGTAACAAAATCCCTTTAAAATGAAATAATATTACTTATAAAAAACTAATATAATTTATAATACTATTCCAAATTTGCATCACTCTCCGTATTCCGAATTAGCAACCTTCAACTTATTAGATCTTGTTCACATCACAATTAAACGTACAATTACAAAATGCAAAAATAGATCTCAAACTATAAAAATGTAACTCTTTCTTATATAGTTTAATTTACGATGTAATTAAAAATATTGCAATATAAGGTAATAACACCGGATTGCAAACCAACCGAAAAATTGTTGACAACATCAACTGCACAAAAGATGTCAGCACTTATCCGCAGACAGGTGAGCTATTACATCGACAGAATTCAGGGCTCGAGGCCGTAGCGTGTAGTAGTATAAATATTGCTTGTAGATTTCTCTGCCCTAGCAATGAACACGATATTAGTCTTCTGCCTTTCAGATACCGATACAGACTGCCCCGTCATTACTTCATGAAGCAACAAAATGCGCTCGATCCTCCGGAGCGAGCGCATCAAGGCTGACAGCATCGACTTGTACACCGAAATTATGATCTGTAAATAAATAAATATTATTTAAGTCGTAGTTGAATTTTTTATTATAGTTACTATTAATTTATAATAAGGCGGCACTATACATAAAGTGTCGCGCCTAGTTAATTTCACCTTTTTAAATATCACGTAAAATGTTTAGTGGGTTTTTTATTAAAAATTTTTTACCCTTTCGAATTCATGTAAAATATAAAACATACGATGTTTATTACAATAAGTAGTTAGCAAAAGTGTCAAAGTTATAGAACTGACGCACTTGTAGAAGTAGAACTAGGCGGTCTAGCCGCATGTAAAGTACTCAGAGTATCGTAGACTCTAAGGAATCGAAAAAAAAAATCTCTGCCCTAGCAAGAGATATGAGGGTATTCCGAATTGCCAACAGTATTCCGAATATGCTCCCCTTCCTCTACGTAGGCAATTCCTCTACGAGTCAATACTTAGACGCTTTAAAGGTTAAGATACGGTTTAAAATCATAATTTTCAGTACAAAATAACACTTTTAAGGCATGCCTTTAAATCATCTAAGTATTTTTTTTTCTATCTAAATTCGGGCCTCATCATATCGCATGGCTCGAATCCTTGCACCAGTATCGAACAGTAAAGCGGCAGGGCCGATCTCCACTACACTCGAGCACTGAGCTGCAGTCATGTGTGTAGAGCCGATATTGCCCCGATCGCCGCGCTCCCTAGACCGGCCCTGCGGCAGGCGTGTGAGTAGCGGCCTTAACAACCCACTCGGCCAGACATAATATAATTTATGTTTTGTATTTCATTACAGCAAACAATAGAATATTGAGTCGCACTATTTTAGTCGCTAATCTTTTTATTATCAATGTGTGAAAATTTAGGGCATGGCACAAATATTTAATTATTTTATTGAGTATTTATGGAAATTGGGCTTTGAGAATCACCAGTAAACACCACTGTTGGAAAAACACATTGAAACATGTTGATTTCTGAATGGGAATATAATTTTTTTATTGTTGATCACTAAATTTCTATTTATTTATAAAGTATATTCAAAATTGCAAATGGGAACTACATATACAGAATTTGTGGCTGCTGCCATAAATTTGACAAAAAAAATTCTCACGGTAAACGACGACCACTGAATTTGTGAATCATTTATTAGAAATGAGCTATTGACAAAAATAAGTATGTTTGTTAAGCATACCAACGAGAAATAATTAAGGTAATGCTTATAAGTAAATAAAGCACGTAAAAATAATCAAAATATCATACATAGCTTACAGAATTCAATATCTGGCGCTCTATCCTCTCTTTCTCCCCCGTGGCGAAACGGCGGTAAGTAAGGACCTATGTATTATAATGATGGTAAGTAAGTATTATAATAATTTTTCATGAAAAATGACTGATGACACTTTATATTGATGTCATGTTTTTTGTGCGTAGAATAGGGATCAACATTGCAGAATTTCAAAACATAATCTACGGCTAATCAACGAAACCAATAAAGGAGAGCAAAAGAAAGTTATGTCAATCTGATTTTGTCAATTTTTCTTTTATTATTAAGCGATTTCCATATTTGTTTATCTAAAACACATGTGGAAGTCGTTTAATAATAAGAGAATTATTGACAAAAGCAGATAGACAGAACATCATTTCGCTCTTCTGTTCGAAATAATCACTAACATCCTTTTGGCTTTCTACCCTCGATATGTGTATGCGTATATATATATATATTTTTTTTTTACAAGGTAATGACAGTTGTTTATGAATGTATGTTTTTCTTCTACATGAGTGTCATAAAATCGTGTGTAGTAAAGGAGTATCATTATACATTTACATTATATATTTACAAAGAATTTTGTGATAAAATGTAACATATTCATCAGGTAATAAGTATAGGTTTATATAGAAAATCAGGTAATATTAAGTAAGTAATAGGTACATATATATAATAGTAAGTGAGTAATAATTAAAGTAATAAGTATGTAATAAAAAGTAATAAGTAAGTCATAATAATAAGTAAGTAAAAGGTACATATATAATAAAAATAATTTTTTTATCATTTTTAAGGTATTTTTTCACGTTTTTTTAAATGATTCATAATTTTCCTCAGTCCTCATTTCATTATTATTATTATTCATTATTATATATTATTAGGTCCTTACTTATAAAATTGCCGTCTTACAAAGAAAAAGTGTTTTTTAAAACATAAATTATTGGAGGTAAACTAACTTACATATTTTGAAATAATTGTTACTTTGCATCCGAGTGAGGAATTCCGAAATACGAAGGACTCGCGAAGTCGAGGATATTGTCCGATGGAGAAGATCTAGAAGACGTTGCTGGAGAGATCACGTGGAGAGAGCTTGTCCTGAGAGAGTAGTGAGCGTAGCAGCGAACAAGCTGCCGTCTGGTACCAGACTCCCAGGAAGACCGCATAAAAGATGTCGAGATATCTGGACTTCTGTATCCCAGGAATAGGCTCCGAGCAATGACAGGACGCAGTCCTAGATGAAGCAGAAGAAGAAGAAGAAGTTACTTTGCAACATTATTGAGAAAAAAAGACACATCACAAGTCCATTCACTCATACAAGGCCCACAAAGTGAAGCAATTTTCATCATTGGATTACGTTTGGTAATCTATTCATTGATTAAATAATTTATTTAGGAATAATCCCGTTTTTAAATATATGGAATGTGATGAATAAATTTCGATTTGATATCTTTCCATAGGTACACGCAAGAAAAAATACAAGGAGAAAAAAGAGAAGACGATCGCATTAAACTGGTACTGTATGGGAGATAAAACGATAAATCTAAGGCCGGCCGCACTTTGGATACGAATTATTATGTACGTATGTATTCGTACGATTACTTTCGTACGTGTGGAGCGCGCACATTGATGCGTCTTGCGTTGGTCACGATCAGTTAATTTTCGCATTTCTCCAATAACGTTTGTGCCAAATGAATAACCTGGTTCTTCTGGAAAACTCTATTACGGCAGACTTAAATAATGACAAATTTCATTACTATCTATCTAATAGATTCACAAATGCTGGGGAGAATCGAAGTGCAACGAGAACTCATAACATCGGAGAAATATTAGGTCCTTACATATAAAATTGGCGTTTTGCCGTACTGGCAAATTTGATCTCAAATATTTTCTCTTTGGTTAGGAATTCCAAATCCAAATTTATACAGCTATTTACTCATGTATTTGTGTTTTGAAAATTATAATTCATTTGTTTTTTCCTCAACTGTTTTTTTCTTTGCGTCACTCAGTTTACAAAATGAAAAACTTAAAATATCGCGTTATTTACGAGTACGAGTTCCACCGTGGCACCAGTGCTGCAGAAACGGCTCGAAGGATTAATGATATGTATGGCGACGGTGCCGCAAAAGAAAACACAGTGCATTCTTGGTTCCAACGTTTTCGTTCTGGAAATTTCGACCTACAGAACAAGCCCCGTGGACGGCCGGAGGCCAAAGTTGATAATGAAGAATTGAAGGCTATTGTGGAAGCGGATCCATCGCAAACCACATCCGAGTTAGCTGCAGGCTGCGGTGTTAGTGATAAAACTGTTTTAATCCACTTGAAGCAAATTGGTAAGGTGAAAAAGCTTGAAAGGTGGGTACCTCACGAATTGAGTGAAGCAAATCAACAAACGCGCGTTGACTGCTGCGTTGCATTACTCAACCGGCACAATAATGAAGGGATTTTAAATCGAATCATTACCTGTGATGAAAAGTGGATCCTGTACGATAATCGGAAGCGCTCATCGCAATGGCTGAACCCTGCCGAACCAGCCAAACCATGCCCCAAGCGAAAATTGACTCAAAAATATTACTTGTGAGCGTTTGGTGGACTAGTGCTGGTGTCGTTCACTACAGCTTTCTTAAATCTGGCCAGACGATTACGGCAGATGTCTATTGTCAGCAACTGCAAACCATGATGGAAAAGCTAGCTGCTAAACAACCGAGGCTGGTTAATCGCTCTAGGCCACTGCTGCTTCATGATAACGCTAGACCACACACTGCACAACAGACGGCTACCAAATTAGAGGAGCTTCAATTGGAATGTCTAAGACATCCACCGTACTCTCCGGACCTTGCCCCAACAGATTACAATTTTTTTCGAAATTTGGATAACTTCTTGCAAAGGAAAAAATTCAACTCCGATGGGGCAGTCCAAACCGCCTTCAAAGATTTTATTGATTCCCGTCCGAATGTTTTTTTTAGTAAAGGGATCGATGAACTACCTATGAGATGGCAAAAGTGCATAGATAGCAATGGTACATACTTTGATCAAATAAATATATTATAATAAAAAAAATCGGCTTTATGTTCCTCCCATACTAAACGCCAATTTCATATGTAAGGACCTAATATTTAAAAGTTTTTTTGTTCGAAGTACATAATTATACCTCACCAAACCAAATTATTTAACCTACAGGTATTTTTTAGTTCTTTAGAGATTCTCCGCCATGATCTGCGCTGATGGTCACGTAGTTGAATCATTTTGGTCCCACAAACATTTGTGGTCATGTGTCAAATTGCCAAAATTTTCAATATACATCCGAACAAATCCGGATCGTGTCAGACGTCGCATCTATATGTGCGTACACGCAATACTAAATCGTGTACAGTGTGCGATGTTTAATACTAATTCGAAGGTCAGGAATGTACTTGCGTATTCGTACGTATACGCACTACTCAATTTCGTACGAAAACGCATCCAGTGTGCGGCCGGCGTTATTGTTTTATTACTTATATTAAGGGGATAAAAAGATTATTGCTATTTGTCTAATGGTTAAGATGCTCGCCTAGTGATCCAGTGGTCGTTGGTTCGAGCCTCATTCCAGAAGATTAGCGAAATGGTCACGTTCATAGCATTAGCCTTCAGCTTTGTTTGAAAATTGTAGTAGTAACGTTAATGTGACGCGTACGCCGTGTGCGCAGCTCTTTTAAAATAAATACTAGCTGTGACCCGTCAAAAATTACGGAACATTCGCGTCTTTACTAAGCCCTAGTATACATTTATAGTATTTTTGGCGGTACATGGAGAGGCGGCCGCAGCATCATGCGTGAAGCAGCCGGTTCGGGTTTGGTAACCGGGGTTCAAGTCCCGTCTCCGGCCGATTCTGGATTCTGTCTCCCTCCGTCTCCGCCCCGAAACGGCTGCTCAGGCGGTAACCATACACATCATGCAACTGGGCTCCCATGTGTCGAATGATTTGTTTCCTTTGAAATATCTGTCACCTTCAATCGACTAAAATACATTAGATTGGGTTACATATCTCTTCACCAAGTATCACCTTAACGTCTAATTTCGGCTTTTCAACATCCGTATAAACTTAGTTTTCTTAGAATTGAAGTCCCTGCAATCCTCAATAATAATAATTCTGAATGTCCATCCGTAACTTCCAATCCAACAGCTGATGGCATTCCGTTCAAAATTAGTATGATTTCAAAATTGTTATTAAATAAAATGAAATAATTGACTTTATGCTTTTTTTATAAAATACCTACTCTGAATTAAATTACTTTTTAAATTATAATATTTAATTTTTTTTTCAAATATTTCAGTCCAATATAAATTACAACTAATAATTGCATGTCATTGGTATTAAACTATTAATCATTAATCTTAATATATAATTCTCTTTGTAACAATGTCCGTCACTATCGCTATCAGATGGTCCAAATAATAGTGAGGTATAATATAATACTGAGGTAGAAGCAGCAAAAAAGCATAATTCTCTATTTAATAATGTCTATCACTAACGTTATCAAGACGCCACGCCACTCTAGGTAGCGCTGTTCTCACAGCCCTAGCTGGTGCCAGAAATATATGTAATAAAAGTGCGTCATTTTCGAAGGGTTATAGCTAGTTTATTTTTAAAAATGTAAGGAAGGAAATAGTTACAATACGTAAATCTTTGATCAATGGTAAAAGTCTGAAATGTGTTAACCAATAATAACTTTTTGGTTCTTTCGCAATTAAATTTGTGAGGTTATCACCATAATTTGATATTTCATACAATCCCTCATAGCGGTGGCAGTGGGCCGTGTTGGTATAACCAGTAGGTAAAGGAGCTCGGTTCCCATCTGTTTATTATCAGAGGAGGGAAATTAGTCGGGGAATTTAATCAAATATCTTTCCCTCTGTGAGTGGAAACAATTATGTGGTTAAAACCCTGGATATATCTGTTGAGGAATTCGGTTGATTTATTTCAGAAACATGGTTTTGTTCATGTCTTATAAACAGCTTTATCAATGTCAATACATACACAGAAGATAATTATTATTAGGAATATATTATTACGGTTATATAAAACATCGCCCTACGGTAACTATGATGAAAAAACGGCTGAAATGGCCCGAATCATACATGTTAATTAACATGTTGTGGTTTTAAAAAATTTTAATCCTGTGATCATGATATTTTTCTAGAAATGCTTCTCTGGAGAATCCATTTTCCAAATTTTGGTGAAAAAGTCATCGTCCGTCGGGCGACGCCCAGGAGAGAAATTTTTACCTTATTGAAACGATCAAATTCCCTACCAATATCATGATGTGGTTAGTCATCTCTTTCAAGGTGATGGAAAGCCTATATATCGTACAGACTAGAAAGCAGTATCAGTACGGACAAGTGTCGGAAAATCGATTGCTGCCTCAAGTCGTAGAATGGTTTCCTGGTGGCCAGGAATACGTATTTATGCACGACTCGTCACCCTGCTATAAAACTAGAACTGTAACTATATTTCTAACTAAAAAAGTTAAAGTTTTACCTTGGCCGAGGAATTTCCCCAACATGAACCCCATTGAAAACCTGTGGGAGCTCACGAAGAGGGAGATTTCCAAGGAGATAATCATGCTTAAGTAGAAGCTCATCGAAACCCTCATCTGGGTTGTTAGCTGAGCTAAAGCTTGATGCGATATTGGGCATTGAAAGTATGCTACGACCTGTACAAACTGTAATTGCGGCTAAAGGCGATATAACAATTTTTTTTCATTCTGCACTATAATGTTTTAATATTATTAAACGTGAAAATAAAAACAGAATAAGAACAAGTATAGTGTTCAAATTTTCCCAATCAAATATTCTTGTTAATATAAAAAATTTCTGTGTCTAAAATCATACACATTTTTGTTTTATGAAGCCAAAATAAGAACTACACAATATTCATAGGTGTCCCTTTTAATTTGGCAACCCACTGTACATGTGTCTAAATTATTACTGTATTGCAATAATGGAACAACAGTGCTCCAATTTAACATACGGCTATAAATCATACATTCAAAAATAATATATAGTATAAATACCGTCTAGAAGGTTTGGTTCAATTTGGTTTTAATTAATGTTGAGACATAGAAGTAAAAAATATCGAAAACTTCAAATGCGATTTACTCAGAACGTGAAATTTTGGATTGTGGCAGACTTGTTCTAGGGGTGCGTTTGTTTCCTATAAAATCTCGAATTCGGTACATTCTAAATTCGTTATCCTCGGCGACTACAGTCAAAACATTTTTTTTTGGATAGTGCTGCCTTTATAACGCTCATTTAATTTATTCACGAAACTGTTTAGATCTTGTACGTCGAGTTTTAAGGACTACGCTACTGTGTCTCTGATCTCTCGGATAGCCAACATCCTGGATTCCATTTCAGGGACCATCATCAGAGCTGATATCGCTGATGCGACGTGTGTTGTGATTGTGATATGTTCTGTATCAAAAGCAGTTTTCTATTTAAGAATGCTTAAGGGGTCACATCAACCTGGGAACATGGAATTTAGCTAGAAACTGAGTGATTTTTTATATGGAAGCGATTAATTAATTTTTTTATAGGCACTTATTTAGGTGCATACTAAACTATTATTTTGTGCATAATGAAAAAAATAACTGCGTCATGTCCATTCTCATGAAGCTCCTCCTCCGTGACCGAGATGCTCCTTACGATAGATGAATCTTTACAGTGTGTCTTATGTGTGTAGTTATGTCTGTTGTTTACAAGTAGTGCTTCAATTGGAAATAATTTAAATTAGTGAAGATAATGTAGACTACCTAGATAGACGACCATGAGATACTCAATATCGTGAGTCCGACTATCAGCATTAACCAATCCATCAGTCCGAGTGGAAGCCCTTAATTATTTAACGCAAAACTGCCTTTGTTTCATATCTGCACGCTCTACAGAAGTCTTCATGCTTCACTCCCGCACAGCCTCGCAATATATGAAATTAATATTTCTCGAGATAGATCTGGAATTTTATGAATTCTCTATTTTAAATTAATATTCTCTTTTGAAAGCGTGGTAAATGCCAAGAAATCGTTAGCAAATAGTAGGTTGTTTGAATAAGAATAATAAAAATAATGTAGATAAAGGAGTATGTAACAAAAAGATCTTATTTTTTAATAACAGATCTCGGCCCTTTAACGAGATGCGCTGTTTTTGACAGTACATTAATGAAAAATATGTGGGTAAATGTTATCGTATTCTGCGAAATAAATATCTTACGCCACGGGCTCGGAGGAACTCAAAATATTTCGGTGTAGGAACAACAACACTAAACTTCTTGTCGTATTTCTTATTTTATATTATTGTACGTAAAATTCAAGCCACTACCTACATAAGTTTAGTATATCATATAAGTTGCCGGTGAGCCTAAATTAAATAGATTTTTTTTTTAACACATTTAATGAATTTGGTGGAAGACGCCTGCCAAATTTTTAGTGGTAGCCTCCTCAGGCAAGGTTGGAACCCCCGAGGATATTATTGTTAGGTTATGGTAAATTAATGTTTTTTTTATTTAATTAAAGATAAACTATAGAGATCTCGCAGAGACGAAGCTAATTTGTGTATGAGAAAAGTGGATGGGAGTCTCTTGGATAGGAGTATATGATGGCTCAGGGCTTACAACCTGTATGAGCTGGTTTAAGTAATCACTCTACACAATGCAACATTCACCAATTCCATCGTAAGAATATCCAAACATTACCAATTTTTTTTAAAGTTCTATATATATATATATATTCGAATCAAGATTCTTTCATATATTACTATGGTCTCTGCTAGAGACATCTCTTGATTTTTTTTCTCACTAACAAGTTAGTATACATACATAGCTTTCTTATTTTTTTATTTATTCATTCCCGTTTTATCATTCTTCTATTTTCCATTATTTAGGTTAGGTTAGATTTCTCATGACGGTTTAACCATTCTGTTTTATTCTTATTTAAGGTTAGATTATAAATAATGTAATAAATATCTAAGAAACCATCTCCATGGATTCTTAGTTAGACTCTTGTTCAGAAAGAATTCCAAATATCTAAAAGTTTTGATGTATTATTACTATGTAATAAAGATCCAGCAGCAATAATAAAGTTTGGAAATTTTAAAATAAAACTTACAAAATATATTGTGTAAATTTTATACACGATAAAAAATATTAATATTAATTTTTTTGAGAGCTTGCATGTACAGGGTTTTTTGGAAAACATTAAGAACCTTGAAGGACTATATTTTTCTCTTGATCATGAGTCGAAAATGTTCAAGCAGCCGTGACCAATAGTTATGGAGTATCAATAGTTATGCAATATCAAAATTTGCATTTTTTTTTCAATATTTCTGACCTTTTTTTAACAAAATATTGAACTATCATTACAGAAACTTATATCGATCATGAAAAAGTCATGGAACCTTCTAATTACAACTGGAAAACTTCAAATTGGAATTTCTGCAGGATTTTTTTCATTTTATTTAAGTCGTTTTAAAGGAAATAAATTTTTTATATTCGATATAAATTACTGTAATGATAGTTTTTTTAAATATATCAGAAATATTGAAACAAAATGCAAACTTAGATGTCGCATATTTCCATAACTATTGATATTAGGTCATGGTTTCTCGAACATTATCGACTCATAATTAATGCAGGAATAAAGGCCTGCGAGGTTATTAATTTTTTCCAAATAACCCAGTACATTTTTAAGTACACTAATGATTAATAACAATATACTTACGTCAGATTATCAGAACTCTCTAAACAAATTTTTATGTTGAACTATTTAATAAATTAATAATATACTTATTCAGTAGTGTAATAATTGAAATAAAATATTCGTGTTATTATTTCGTCTAGTATTTCTAGTTTTTTAAACCTAAACGTAAACTCGGTTTTGGATCAATTTTAATGGTCTGCAATTGTCGAAAAACAAATTCCCGTAGAATGTACATCGTGCGTATATATATATTATATATATATTATATATATATATATATATATATATATATATTTAGTTAAACATATTTTTAATTTATTTAAGGAAACGAGTCCCGTAATATTTAATACGAAATAAATAAATGAAATAAAGAGAAACACACAAATATATTTATAACTAATAATATTATAACTAATAATAAATAAAAGAAACACATAAATATGTTTAATAATATATATACTCTATTTGCAGTTTAGCAAAGAATACTTCCATTTTTCGGAAATCGACTAGCGAGAAGACGTCAAAGCTTCGTTTGATATTCTCGTAAAACAGTCGATTACTTCCCGAATAAAAAATGGAATAATATAAATAAGTGAATTAATAATTCAAAGAGAAACATATAACTATCAAATATTGACGACTTGTTAAGTCGCTGGGATAGTGAAATTGGTAACACGCTGTGCGCGAAACACAGAGGTCCGTGGTTCGAATCCAGGTTCCAGCATTTAATTTTTCAGTTTTATTATTTGATATTTGTGTGTTTCTCTTTATTTCATTTATTTATTTCGTATTAAATATATAATATATATATAATATATATATATATAATATATATATATATATATTATATATATATTCTATAATATATTATATATATATAATGTATATATTTGTGTATGCATTATTTTAAGAATCAATTGTCCTAATTTTGTCGGTCCCAAATGTCCGTAACTCGCTGGAATTAAAACTTTAGATAATTTCTCAGACAACACACAAGGGTCGGATAATGCCCCGTCTAGTAATAAATAAAGTTTGAGTAGTATAATGGTTTTGTGGTCAAGATTCGCAAATGTTTTTTATTTTATTTTATTTATGTTTTTCGGAGATAAAACAGACACACGTTAATGATATGTATGAATAAAGGCTCGAGTTATCAGGATCGAACATATTAACCTTTGTCTTAACATACTGATCTTAGTGATCAAGTATTCGAGCCTCTTTCCATTAGACCACCAATTTCGTCCTACTTTCCTAGATAAGCTTAGTTTTAAAATGCTAAAAATATTGGTGTGCCACGTTTCCGTACATACATCACTTAAAAATATATATATTTAAGAAATAAAAATACTTTCAACCCTTTCATTTTGTGTTGCTCAGATTTAAAAACCGCTTTCCACAGAAATGACAGCGAAAACCGACTTCTATCGTCTGTCATAATTTATAACCGTTTCCAGGTATCCACGCGTCAGACTTTAAATTGCCGTCACATTAAAAGTTCTCGCCCCGACATCGAATTAAAACTTCGCCATCAGTGAGCAGTTCAATGTTGACAGCGGGCGAGGGGAGCGAGCTGTCTGTCTGCCGCCCGCCCCGCCCTTCCCCGTGTAGGGCAGTTTTGTATCAACCCCGGCGTAATTTGATTGAGTGCGCGCCGCGAATAAATGACAAAGGGAGTTTTCCTCTGACACCTGAATTCGTGTTTCAAAGAGAACTATCCGCGCCGTTTCAAGCTATCAATCAAGATTTATCATCTACCCGCCGCTGCCAAGTCGGCCGCTTTCATGCCAAATCAAATCGAATCGTACATTTTTACTAATTTCAATGATATCATATTTTTTGTGAAGTTTCAGTACCTATATAGGTACTGAAACATCGGTTTCAGTAGCACTGTAAATTCTACAGGATAGACGCACAATAACTGTTAGTGTACGCAGCGTATTCGTTTGTGTATTGTATATACTACTTACCTACTACATACCCAATAGTTCCTATATCGACTCTACACTTTCGCCACCTAACTCGACATTTTTTTATGCTAAAGTAGTCAGCCCCCCCGTCACCTAAACTCGCTAAGTGCAAGCGGCACCGTGAGACATCCACACAACACCGCTTCACAGTATTCTAGGTACAAGTTTGAGGAGGGGGAAACCATTGTATATTTGTTTATTTAATAGTATTACAATAACACTATATATGGAGTGCAGTGAAGTTCATAAAGAAATTAATACGCAACAATAGTAAAAAATACAAGAAAAAGAATGATAGATGATACATGATATAAATGTATGTGAGGAAATACAAGTAAAGCCCCCAAATAATATGAACCGTATGTAAATGAGATGAGATGAAAAGGTGAATGAATGAGCACAAAATTGCATCGTAGAGACTAAAAGTACAATGGCCAATCTCCTGAGGTTAAATTAAAAAGAAAGTTGTACAACCCAAACGAACAGAGGACTCGCCAGTCTGGAAAAACACTGCCGGCAAATATAAATCGGGGTAGAGATCAAGCTAATGACAGGTTAGGATGTAAAAACTGTGTTAACTGAATTGTAAATGAAAATAGCTGACAAAAGAAGAACAACTACAGTCACAGCCCGCGAAGAGGGCCCCTAAAAGACTCAGCAAGAGACTCATACCCGAATAAAAGATCTGAAACACGATAAGTTGTTTACATACCTGAGAGGGTCTGGAAAGGAAAGGAAGGTTTCCGAACCAACCTTAGAATTGGGCATTCTGACTGCATGCCCACGGGTCACGATATTCCCTTCAAAGAAAGAGTGACAGTTTTGTCTGATAGATAATCCTTTAATCAAACGGATATAATGAAATCTGCCTTAGCTTAAGCTTGGTTGTTATCATCACTCACCACGCGTTATCAAATGCACCGAAGATGTCCAGAAAGACCCCATGGCATATTGGAGTTGGTGCAGTCCTTGGCAATAGCATACACACCCTACATACGAGCTCGCCCTCACACATGACATCGAGATATATTACACTAGTATAGAGTTGATTTTTCGATACTTAAAATGAATATAACACTAATTCTACATTTGTGACATGTTGCAGCCTGTTCTTGATGCGTTACTTATCATATTTCTGCAGCTGCAGTTGCGACGTTACCATCGCATTTTGTATTTACTAGAATTAAATACTCGCATAATGCTAGGACTGATCGCGAAAACAAAATCCGAAAGCCATCAAATCGAAATATTACATTACGATTAGGAAAACTGATCGGATAGGCAGACAAATCTAGCACTTAAACACACCCTCCTTGTCTAATAAATTTCGTGAGTTTTTATTACCACTACCTTCGTACGGGCTCTTAAGTTTTAGCGGAAGATATTTTTTGTATTTAATATGGTGCTAAAATTTAGGTACTAAACGTTTAATATCGAAATTAGCAAAGCTCCTGTGAACGACAAATCACTAAAACAGGTGTTTTTGTACTTTCTACAGTTTGCCAATATGAATAACAACCGGCGCAGACCATTTTAATAAATTAACCACTTTATTTAGTTGGTATGTTATTGTTCATGAAGTCTTATTGTCTATCATAATATTTTTTTATATTTAATAAGATTCACGTATTAAAAAAATAAATAATTTTTTACAATAATACGACAATAAACATATGTGTTGCTAATCTATTTTTGATAGAGTAATGAATGTTAAGGTGATCTTAGCATAATTAATAGTATTAAAAAAGGGTCGCTTATGTGGTTTGGGGATGTTGAGCGAATTAAAGAGGAAATAATGGTAAGAAAGATATATAACGCGAGTGTTGACGGTACCAGAAAGATATGGCGACCACGGAAGACGTGGCACCACCAGATTTACCAGATACTGGAAGACGGTCCCGTTAAAAGCCCCAATAATCGTCGAGCTTGCATGCGAAGATGTATGAATGTGGAAGAGTTGTATGTCAGGACAGAAAATGCTCTATACTCTCTGCTTACCCCTAAGGGGAAATGGCGTGATGGTCAGTAAGTTAGTACAAATCCGCGTTTCATCCCAAGTTTATTAACACTAACGTTTACAAGCTGTCATCTAGCGTACAGATACACAGTTAGACTTAAATACATAATATGTACCTACATAATTCAATGAATACGCCAAAATAGATATTTGGAATGCTACCTTCCACAGTTATAAGAAGGTCCTAACTAGCATTTTTGTTAATAGCAGGGTTAATGCAGAAATATAACATATATGCGCATAAATATATATATTATTTCTAAAAAATATTTTCACTCTATATTGTTTACATTGAGATTATATTTATTGTTTTATTTATTCTTCTATAATTTATTATATTGCCTATTGAATCGCCTATTATATAAAATTACTATTTTTAAATTTAATTTCATCGATAAACATTTTGTAAAATTATTATTTATACCAGCTGTGCCCGCTTGGCTTCGCACGCGTAGATTTTTAGTACACTATTTGGATCGTCACAGAACTTTCGCGAACCTTCTAGAACATTCTCCTTCCAGAACGTACAAGAAATTTATCGAATGTACATACCTTCTAGACACACCAACACATTCCGCCACTCAGATAGAACTTTCGGGAATTTTCTAGAACCTTCTCCTTCCAGAACTTTCTAGAGCAGGTTTTTCTGGAACCTTCTAGGCTCACCGACACAGTCGGTTTGAAATATTTTGAATATTTGAATATTTTGAAACAATCTGAAGCATTTGCGGCCTTCCCATAACAAAACAATGTGCTAGAAAGCACATTTTCGTCACCCACTCCCACCCACGCACAGCCACCCCCACCAAACTCGCATATTTTCGATGTGACGCCAAGGGCTATCCACCACCATAACCACCGGTGGGTGGTTGTGGCCGATTGTGGAGAAAACTTGGCGGGTAGGGAAACACGTCTAAATAATTCATGTTCACATTTGTATTTTTTTTATATATATAATATTATTTATATTGTCTATTGATTACCAACTTTGTACATTTTATAAAGTAAAAGGCTTTAGAGCCGTATATATATGCAAATAAATAAATACCATAATGTATTGCGGTAAACGTCTGAAAAGCATGAATAAATATCAAAAATTAACGAGTTGTAAATAAACATACATATATGAACTCAGTTAAATCAAATATTTAAACACAGTAGGTATACAGAAAATAAACAGTACGTTAAGTCTCATGAAGCGAAATATATATTTCACGTTTATGTAGGTATTTGTTGATGGTAGAGAAGACAATTTGCTATGAATGTTAGATATTACAGATAAGACAATTTTACAGACTTATTTAACGGACTTTTATAACGGACTAACATAAAAAGATTCGTAATGTTCCTACCTATATAATGCACATTGTCAAGAAGGGTGGCGAGTTTTCAGTATTTGCCTCGCCTTTATATTTGGTATTCAAAATATCTATTGAATTCAAGAGATACCTAATTATAATCTGAGCATATACGTGGGATGGGAGAGGATTTCATATTATCGGTACGATAAGTTGAAAGGGAAAAGAGATAGCTCTGTTTGGTAGGTCTGAATGAGTTGAGTGAATGAATGAGTATAATGAAGGATAGCAAGCTGGTGATTTCGGGAGAATCAGTAAGTCTGTTTTCATATCAGAATATAAAATTACATATTGCTCTTAATCGTAAACATCGAATCTTAATGTCTCTTATCTTAATCTAAATCTCTCAGCGTTCTAATGCTTGCATTAAGTGGAATTTTATTATTAATTATAAGTGTATAATGGAAATTCTTTTTGAGTTAGTTAATAGTCTTGATATTTGCGTGTCAGAATTCATGATAAAGTGCTTTGTAATTGCAAATATGTAGAGTTGTCAGACTTCAGGTACGTGAAAATTATGTAGAAAAGATTCGGATGAATATCTTTATGGGTTTTTATTAATAACTTCAATCAAAGTACTTTTTTCAATGTATTAAGTAGCGTTTTGGTTCCAAGTTCTTACTTTTTTTTTAAATTAATGTTTTACTTTGTATAATTAAATGCAGCTGTATCAATCAATCATTGAAATATTTATTTACATGGTGGATTAAAAAACTGTGTAAAAATAATAAGCACAATAAAAAAAATATAATAATTGACTTAAACTCTACTTGTACTATTGTACTCCCGACGTTTCGAGCAAATCACACTACTCATCTCTGGGGGAGAGGGGGGGGGGGGAAGTGGGAGGACTTGTCATTGAAATGTTGCTCTTAAGTAATTTTAGAATTGCAAAATGTTTGCCTTGGAGGTACAACCAACCATTCACTTCCAGGGATAGACGATAATAACTTAAATGTATTTTTATTTGTTAAATACAAGATACAGTTTTATTACACTATTTTACTCTTGACTATTAAAACTATAATTAATTTTTTCTTCGCTATACCTCTCGAAAAAGAGAGTAACTCTTGTGCTTGGAGAGGGATTTACATTTTTGTATGATTATATATTTTGTATATATAAATTGTGTTTTTTAAGTATACATTTAATTTCGTTTTTATTTCTTTGAGTTGTTTTTTTAATTTCTTTAGGGAGGCTATTGAAATTCTTTCTTCCTAATTATTTATAATTATGCTTATTCAGGGAAATTATTTATGCTGAGGGTCATATTGAGGTTTATATAAGTATGTATAAATATACACACATGCATCAAGCATGCATTTGATATTTCAACGCGCCTATCCGTCAACGCACTGAGGGTTCGGCAGCATCCTGCCTCGGGATCGGGTTCACCGACTGGCGTTCAGCCGCGCGGGGATACGTCAGATCGCATCTCGGCGGCGTGGACGAGAATGTTTTCCGTTGCTCCTGAACGTTCGACATAGAAGCGCGTGTTTTCGCTACAGGCCGCACAAAATCAATAATGCGATGTTTTCATTTCGGCTGAGGGCTCTTGATAAAGTGAAAGAAGTGCGCCCTGGGGGAGGGAATGATTAATGAGGCCCGGAATGAGCGACTCCTTACTTAGCCAATGGAACAAAGTCCACAGACGATCTTCTCTCATTAAAATACCGAGTGAGATAGGTGAAGCGATTCTCTTCTTTCCTTATTTCAACGTCGGTCTTAAAAATAGAAATAACTGGGAGTATTTGAATATAAAGCAATTTTAGCTCGTTCCAGAGTGCTTTAATGGCGACATAAGGATTCTCAGATAACGATTTTTCTGTTTAATTTTCCGCAGACTTAGGTATCTAAGTAATAATAAAAAAGCGGTGATTTTATTTTGATTCGATTTCTTTTACAAACGAACTGGGCGTGGGAAGAAATTAAAAAATAAATTTAGATCATTTATGTATTAAAGATTTTTTATAATATTATCAAAAGATTTTTAACCCTTCATTGCTAAATATTGTATTTGAGGAAGAGAAAAATTAAAATGCAGTTTATTTTAAAATATACTTGTAGTTACATATTATACTATAGTAAAACATACAGAAAGTAAAGAATAATAGTATGTTTATGAAGAATTTAAAAAGATGTTAATTGTGTTGGTAACAAGAAAAAATGTTAAGTTGGTATAATTCGCAGAAATACTTACACACAGAACGATCTAGCAGTGTAGTAGTAAAATCCCGCACATATTTACATTAATTAATAATTAATTAATGCACGTATATAATCAAGTTTTTAAATATTTACCTTATCCTAATTATTTATTAACAAATAAGTTTGCGTGAAATGTAATGATTTTTTAAGGGAATAATAAAAATAAAGCATCTAAAAGTTCCATGATTAATGTAATATAATATTATGTATTTTTTACTTCCGCTGATGAGTATTGAGTATATCTAATAGTCATTTAGCTATGTAAAATATTAAAAATGTTATTTTTACCTTCAGGGGCAACAATATTTATTAGTTACCTATCTATTCAGTTCATGATGTTATCGCTTTTAATAATTAACAAGAATATACTTTGTTTCCACCACTAATTTGTTAAATTGAAAATACCAACACGTTTCGGAGCTAATGGTCCTATCATCAGGATACAACGTTGCAAACGGTTTATTATCAAGAAACGTAAATTTTTATTTTATTAATTTGTATGCATACGGTGCATAGCACCATTAATAAAGTTAATAAAAAAAACAAAAGACATCTTATACAAGCACGCACTCAAAATAAGAATCACAAATTAAAATAAAAACATTAAAAAAACAATTATGTAAATAAATACAGAAAATCAATTGGATAAAATATTACATGATGTAAAAATTTAGGAATCAACAAACCGGTGAGAAAAACAGTTAATCGTTAGTAAATTTTAATATAGACACATTCACTGTCTCAGAATCGACAGCATGTTTCTCTACAAGGTAGTCAAGTTGTCATGGAATACATCTATAAACTCATTGTACTCATTGCTCAGTCTGTGTAGTCTAGGCAGTGATGAGTATTATGTGGTAGTTTGTTCACGTATTATCTAATAAAATATATCTTTTGAACGCTTTGACAATGAAATTCTGAAACATGCTTTAGAGAGAAAGTCAAGGCTGTGAATTAATAATTTTGTACAGAAATATTCAGTCTATTAATTTCCTTCTTTATAACAAACTAAGGATATTAAGTTCATTCGTAAGTATTTTGTAGTCAATGGAAAAAATGGGTATATTTAATTAAAAAATGACAGAAATTAAGAATTTATGCTGATTGTACTATGCTCATTTAAACAAACAGAATCATCTCCTGTGTAAAAGCAATCCAACAATCGCAATAAAGTTAATAATTTAGCCCAGAATACCAACATATTCTTGAATTTCAAGCATCGCGCTTATGTTGACTTAAAAACATCTCTCGGTATTCACCTGAGATTTGTTTCCTTCGTCAGCTCGCACCGCCGCCGTCAGCAGCACGGTAATTTCTGATACAATAAATCACTCACGGTGGTTATAATAATTCACGACTGAAATTCCCATTAATTCGAATAAACATCGGTGTCAGGTACAGTTGTCCCGATTCGCTGTTTAAATTTCATGACGCTCTTCTCTCCCACCGGAGCGGGTGTCACGTGACACCCTCCTCGGCCCTCATTACCCACCCCGGCACCGCGAGCCCCGCCGGCAGATGACAGGTCAGATTTGTGGTCGGTATGACGTCACACGGAGATTAGCTTCCCCGCTGTGTAAAATATGTATTTTGTATGCAATCCACGCACTGGAACGGAGGAGGGATGAGCCACGCTTCGGAAAATATTTCAGACGTAATTGATCCAAAATACGAACGGTCCCTGTTTGCCAAATGCCCTCAGAACTCAAATTTAACGGTACCCGTTTTAATAATGATCGTAAAATTTTCGACAAAAAGTTAAATGAATACGATGCCTCCTGAACAAAGTCCTTTACAGCTTTAATAATAGTTATCTTTCCATATCCATGAAATGAAATCCAATGAATTCATAAAAAATAATTAGCGAGAGAATCTCTAATATTAAATTAGAGTAGCTTGTTGGTCTTGTGGTTAGGACACTGGCCTCGTGATCCAAAGGTTGCGGGTTCGAACCTCACTCCAGACTAGCAAGTTAGTCCTATTTTCATAGCACAAGCGTTTAGCTTAGTTTGAAAATAGTAAGAATATTGACGTGACACGTATTCCGTGTTCACATCTCTATTTTTTTTTTTAAAAAAAAAAAAAAAAAATACATCTGATAACGGCGAAAACATGTTTGTAAACCCTACCATCTCACTAGATCGGTATGATCTTCGTATGTCACTGACACCGAAGGACATTGAACCGTTTTATCATAAATCCATTTTCATTATAAATCTCTTATAATAAACACTTACTAGTTGTGCGTTTTGCAAACAAGGTACCGCGAGTTTCCTCCTAGGGTGCCGCCAGATTTTCTTATGTTTTACCTATAAAGAGCATAGTAACATAAGATTGATGTTTCCCATACCCATGACAACAATCGGCAGACATGCAACTGGTACAATAAAGTGTTCATTGTTTGGCAGGCTCATCTATGTTATTTTATTTATTTTTATTTTTTAATTTAAAAACTATCGACAGGTCAGAATGACCCTAATGGATAGTCATTTAGGACAAGGTGATTAGTAGAGTTGCAATTACAATTTACAATGATACATTTAAATTTACGTTATGTGTATAAGTTTAGTACGACGATCTATCACTACAATCATGATTCTTAATTTTTTAATGATTGATTAATATTATTTTCCACAATCCAAAATTATTTTAGTTTTTTTGGTAATAAACTTTTTAATAATCTCCCCCTAACAATCAGCAAAGTAACAGATGAGAGGCGGCTATATAATCAATATATTTATATTATCTATATATATATATATATAAATATATATATATATATAATATATATATATATAAGAATCCGTGTTTCCCTACCCACCAAGATTTCTCCACAACCACCAGCAGTGGTTATGGCGGGGTGAGCCCTTGGTGTCACATCGAAAAAATGCGAGTTTGGTGGGGAAGGCTTTGCGTGGGTTGGAGTGGGTAACGAAAATGTACTTTCTAGCACATTTTTTTGTTATGGGAAGGCCGCAAATGCTTCAGATTGTTTCAAAATAGGCGCGCCGACTGTGTCGGTGAGTCTAGAAAGTTCCGGAAAAAACTGCTCTAGAAAGTTCTGGAAGGAGAAGGTTCTAGAAAATTCCCGAGAGTTCTATAAGGTTCTAAACTGAGTGGCGGAATGTGTCGGTGTGACTAGAAGATTCCTGTACATTGAAAAATTTCTTGAAATTTCTGGAAGGAGAATGTTCTGGATGGTTCGCGGAAGTTCTATAACGATCCAGTGTACTAATGTGTACTAAAACGATCCAGTATGCTAAAGACAGTGAACTAAAAATCTACGCGTGCGAAGCCGCGCGGGCACAGCTAGTTTAGATAAAAGTTTTGTCACCGACTCGAAGCCAGAGTAATTTAAAAATTAACTTTATTTTGGTAAATTGCATCTTAAACATACAAATAACATGCTTTCGAAATCAGTTTTCAAATAAAAACTTTGCCAGACAATCATACTCAAAAAGCCGCATTGCTTCTTATTCTAATTCCCTCTTTTGAAGTATTTTTAATTAAATAAATATAAAAAAAATATGACCTTAGAGTATGTATATATTCTAAGAATATAACTTTATTCCAGATTTGGATAAGATCCCCTAATTTGCGTACATGATTAAATATCATACTTTTTTCGTATTTAAACAACACAATTAAACTTTATAAGGAATATTCCTGCACTAAATTTGAAGAAAAATATATTAAATACACATTAATTACTTTTCATCGTAAAACAATAATGGAAAGTCACACAAAGATAAACCATGTACAAAAATATGACACATTCATCAGGGTGCGATATTTTGAAATGGCCGACATTAAACACTCGAAGAATTTGCAATTTTAGCAATTCATTTCAAATTCATTAGCGTATTATGTAAATGCATAAATTTAATATAACATATAACGTCAAATCTTTCGGATTGCTTTTTAAACAAAGATGTTTACCATAAATAAGTATGACAGTTGACCAATATTATGTCGCAGTAACGTCAAATTCAAATTCGATATACTTACCGGGAGAAAAAATATAAATTATTTTAAAAATTACACACATCTACGTTTTCTTTCATTAAATATCATTGTTGAAGGGATTCGAATATTAAATAATGTTTGTAATATTTCTGGATAAATAAAATTTATAGAAAAATATCGCACTACTCGTTTTTAGTGCAATCATAATATAGATCCTATAAAATCAGCTTTCTATACTAATAATAAATTGAAGAATTAGATATTAAATAACAAGGATAATGATGACATTTTTAAAAAATCAGGAGTTTATAAATTAATTTGTAATGAATGTAATCATTTTTATATATGTAAAACTTGTAGAAATTTTGATATTGGAATTAAATAGCAATAACTGTTCTGAATTTTCTTATCATATTTTAGAAACGAGCCATTCTTTTGATATTAACAAGAGTTTACGTACAAATAACATATGATGTCAGTGAGATAAATTAGAAATTAAAAAAAGTTTTCATAGCAAAATAAATAAAATTAAAACCCAATTATTTTTGCGAGTGGATAACTTTTTAATTTGTTTTTACATTAGTTCCCAATTAGTTATTCATCTCCCATATATTAATTTTTTGGTTTTTGTCTATGTCTCATATTTCAATATTCATTTTTAGTATACGTCGTATTCTGATGAAAGGACCATCATAGGCTCCGAAATATGATAATTTTACAATCATCCTGATTTCTATTTTCTATATCCGTTCCGCTCAAACTATCTACATTGCTGCACACACGCCACTGAATCGAGTGAAAACTGTGACAATATGCAACAAACTATATTACCAGGGCATTATGCAACACTGGATTGGCACAGGAATTGACAAAGTTTGTTTGATGCATATTGTGTATGAAGAGCATCATGTCTGTTATTAATATTATGTCGATGCTTTGCGTGCCATGGGAGTTTGTATGCTATTTAAATTTAAATTTAAAATCACTGCAATAAACATTTCTAAATAATAATACTTTATGCATTAAATACACAAATCCTCGGGTTCGACCGTTACTATTAATTACCGAATCTGTTGTAAAATAATTACACTGCAGTGACAAAAATAGTGTAATAAAATGATATTGAAATCATTATTTTAATTTTCTAATTCATTATTTTTTGTGGTAAACCAGTCTAAGTAACTTGAAACGAGAACATCTTTAAGATTTTAAATTATTTCAAAATACCAAAATGCTACAACTGTACTAGAAAAATTGTAAATAAAGAATTTTAATCGCCTTCCTACAGCAATTTAGAGGAGAACTGAGATTAAATAATAAAAAAGAAGTTCAATGAGCATACAAAAAAGACAATTAAAAATTAAATATATTTTTAAATACATACATACAAAATATGTAATTATATAAAAGTGGTCCCTCTCCATGCACGCGAGTTAGTCATTTTCATGGAGGTACAGCTAGAAAATTTAAATATGAATTATATAAAATGTTTATATATATATATATATATATATACACATTTTTTGGCGCTCCACGGAGGCGGCTGTAGCAACATGCGTTGAGTGGCCGGTTCGGGTTTGCTGGCCGGGGGTCCAAGACCTGTCTCCGTAAATTTGAACGAAATTACGGATGATACACGAAGTTACAGGGACAGACAGATAGACAGACAGAGGGATGGACAGATGAACAGACAACAAATTAGTATCTATGTTTGATAATAGAAATATAATAGATTAGAATAAAATAAAATGCAATAAACAATAGGTAATTTAAAATATAAAAAAATTTAAATATAAATAAAAAGTTTGTAACAATAATTTCGTTGTTACTCCGTCTATAATTATAAAACGATTATAGTATAGTGTTTATTTATTAATGAAGAGATTCATAAATTTAAAAATAATTACAAAAGTGTTAACACTATATTTATTTTAAAAATCCTTGAAGGTTTCCTAAATTCATATCCTCAGCTAACGCTAGATGGCCCGTAATATTTTGACAAGTCAGCAATATTCCATGATAGATTACTCTCACGGTACCCTCACACAATCCTATCACAAGGCTGCTGTGTTATTACTGGAACATCAATCCGTATTATTTGTTCAGCTAATTTATTGTCAACGCCACGGCACGTTATAGCGAATTTCAATTTCATTAAATAATAAGATATTAAAATAAGGCATATTAAAGAAAAATATAGACATTATTAAAAAGATGCAAGAGTTTTTCTTAGTATATTGTCACGTGTCGTGACTGCGGGAGGAATGAATGAAAACGCTGGAAATTAACTAGCGATTTATAAATTACTGATTTATCAACTATTCAATGTACAAAGCCACTTTACACTATTTAACTAAACGCTATTCCTTAAATTAAATAAACACTTTCTCATCGCTGGATACACATTTTTTAACAGTCCATCCGATTCCCACCAGCAGTATTTAATCGCTTATTTTTTTTGCCAATTAGGTGAGTACTTCGATTATTTGCTCGTTTATCGCTTGGATTATCGCACGACTGGCCACCTTGTCCTCTCGGCTTACAGCCGACTTTGTTTTGTTTGCACCGAGAGTCCACCTGAGTGATAAATCCAGTTGGTCGTGTGTATTACTAAAAGTGACGAAATGTGAACCAGATATTAAGAATATGTCATCGAATGCACAACCGAAAAATTCTCGTTGATAAATAACTAATGTGTATGTTTATTGATTACGATTTTATTTTTAAGAAACTATATTGTAATTTTTAAGCTTGCAAATAAAATTCAGAAAAAAAACATTTTTTCTATTTTGTTAAATTTTTTACTGATTGGGCACGCCACACAATCGAGAAATAATATTTAAGGATTTTTGGCACGCGGACCCAAAAAGGTTCGCCAAACCTGACCGATACTGTTTATAGTAATTTACCCTAAAACACATAAAATCCATTAAAATATGAGGCGGTTTCTGTGAAATAGGCCTAGCCCAAGTGAGAAATCGCCAGGATTGCTTCCTGTGAACAATGAAAATAAAAATAAAAGTGTATTTTTTTAATTTTTCAAAATCACTTTGTGGCACCATTTTATAAATAAAATATTGTAAACTTTTTTTTAACCAAACGTAAATTTTGTTTGAAAAATTCAACATGTTTTGGGAGCGATGCTCGCTTCTTCAGGACACTGAATATACCTACTGATATACCTAAATGTTTGGTTATGGTATGCAAGTTACGGTTATGATTACGTATCTAATTATAATCGGAAAAGGTTAAAGAGAGGGCTATTTACAAAAATTATTTGATTATTTATAATATTTAGGTTTCTATTAATACATTTCATAATTTGTAATATTTCACAATTCACTTTGTGTCACCATTTTATAAATAAAATAATGAAAATTTTGTTTTAATCACACTTAAATTTTGCTTTATTAAATCCAACGAGACTCAACTCAACTACCACCACGTCGTGTATTTATATCCGAAAACTGATCTTTTCTGGATTATTTTAGTGTTTAGGAGAAGATTTTTCGTGGCTTCTAGGCTTTTCTAGGTGTTTCTCGAATGTTTCAGATGCCTCTCGAAGGTTTCAGATCACCTTAGTCCGTTTTCAATTTTTCGATAGTGTTGTGATAAGTGACATATGTGTGCGGAATTCTTTTTAGCATCTCTTTACAATATAATATGATATAATAATAATCTTACTTTTAACCTGCTGACAAAATATGTATGCTGACTGCATACATGAAACCTTCTTTTCTAAACATTTTAATTCATTTTGCTAAATAATGAAATCAATTGCATGAATAGAATCGAGAAACGTGCGTCGGATAAAGTGATTTTAAGGCCCGTCTTATAAACATCCGTTAGTTAAATTTCAGACCAAATAAACGGAAATTTGTTGCAAACATAAAATTTTCGTCATAAAGATGTGTTAGTCAAATTTTAGTAAAATTTTTTCGAGGGCCCATAACGACGGCCGAATCACCAATTAACACCAGTTAGTTAAAAGGTATGACAGTTCGATCTACTATTTTTATGTTTGGGTCAATTGTCAATTTGTGTTCATGCTGTTTGTGAAAAATTTAATATATATTTATCATACTGCTATATTTTGAAGAAAAATATCTTCAGAATTCAAATACTAGTTGATAAAATCCACTTACACCAAATTACAGGTACACAACGGACCACGTCAAGTCTCCACAGCAAGCCGACGCCGGCCTTGCTACGCTCATGCATCGGGGTTATTTTACTTGTATGTCTTCACTTGCTACCGAAGCTTATCTCCGGTAAGAAATAAAGAATAGCACGCAATCACAATACGTTTTACAATCAGTATCATAAAGCCTATGCTTGAATTGATAGAACATAAATTTATAAGATAGTGATGTTGAGTTATTTATTATTGTATTCAAGTTCGTCAGACGAAGAACAAACGAGAGAAATTTTTTTGGTTATATTTTGTCTCTGACTGCTCTAAAATCTTGCGATATTTTCTGACAGTTAAAAAAATTATAAAATACGAGCGTTGGTAATATTTACTAACGAACTTAGTTAATTATCGATATAACGGGCATTTGGTTTTTCGTTTATGCTATCGGTCCTTAAATCATTTAATTAAGTGTTAAAAAAAACTATTTAAATGAATCTTTTATATTTTAAATTTCTTTTTATGTAAAAATACCGGATTTATAAGTTGAATACGAATATTTTAAAATTAATCATTGTAAAAGGTTTTCATAAAGAAAGGTAATAATTTTTCCTCATCATGAAAAGTAGTCTTGTGGAGTATTTCCTCTGAGATAGAGGTACAAGTAAATGGATGATTTTAAAAATACGAGTCTGGGTTCATAATATAAAACAATGTGATTTTTCTGGGGCGGGGAAAGCCTAATTGAAATTTACTCAAGCAATAACCGTTAGGAACGCCGTTTTTGTGATTACCTACGGCAAAACACGTGCATATCAACGTCGGTCTATGCTCCTGGCGGTTCAAATCCTTTTAATTCTAATGGTTAAATGAAAATTCCAAGTGAAAAAACGAAAAAATTCCACTGTGCGCTTCAGTTTACTTACTCAGCTTAACATCAATTGATTTAATAATTGTATGAATTGTATGAATAATTGTATGTTATCTACAATGATCATCTAGAATATCCTATATATAAGAGGAAAGATATCGTCGTTTTTACTTCACTCCATTTTATATTTTTAAAAACATTTATAATAAAATGTTCTAAGGTTTTCAGCCGTTTAAAATATTCTGGTTTATTCATTAAGTTTTCTGGGATATTCTTCTGTGTTTCTACGACCTTCTGGTCGATGTTTCTGATCCTATTGCAGGGTCCATCATCAGGGCAGGTGTATTAATGATGTTGTGGTTAAGTATTGTAGCCAATACTTCAATATATATTACAATACATCAGCCTTGATGATGGACACATGATCAGAAACATCGGCCAGAAAGTCCTAGAAACTTGGCAGAATACCTCAGAAAACTCAAACCAGACGATATATAAGCAAGTTATAACCGTTAATAAAATATTTTTGTGAGACCGATTTCTTTGTTATCCTCTAAAATTATAATTAATCTATTTGCATCCAGCTTATTTGATCTCTTATTGTCTTAATTTTTAAGTAATGGCCGATTTTAATCAAAGTCATTTCTTATTTAAAAAATCATTTTTTTATATTCACTATCTATATAGACAATAAATTGATTAAAAATGTTTATCCTTCATTTTCAACTCTTTTATTAGTAGGTATATCTGAGTATTTTTTTAAATATAATTCCATTAATCAAACCGATGATATTACCATTATATAAATTTTCTAAATCGGGCTCCAATTATTCCCCACATATCATGAATCATATTGATAAAATAATAAGCTTCAATAATTATTGCCCAATTTCTTAAATAAATTATAAAAATATCTCTTTTGTCTTCATCTTAATTTGATATGATCACTTTATAAAATGCTTTATTAATTTATAAAAATACATTATATGAACACCTTCTTATTGCTTAGTTGTAATTTCAGAACAAATTTCTGTGCATTATTTAAAACCAAATTTATTAATCAATTCGGAAAGACATACAGAAAACTCAATTTAACGAAAAACTACGGATCTCCTATCTATCCGAGAAAGGCGCGTTATTTAGCAGCCAAATATTTTTTCTATCCCGGTAGCAGCCAAATGTTTTTTCGTTGATTTGAGTTTTGTCTGTCTTTTTTTAATAGATTAAAAAATTCGGTTTTAAAAAATACGTTATTCCGTGAAAATGATAAACTGTCTAAAAATTTTAATATCTTAACTTTTCAGTAATGATAGTTGGCACAAAACAATATTTTATACGGATGAAGCGCTTTAAAGAAACACGCGAACTTTTCTCAACGCAGTCGAGCATAAATCAAGACTACCCAGAATATATTAAAACTTAAAAACGAGTGTTTCTGTCAAGTTGCCCAACATAAAAGCAAACAAAATATTTATTAAAAATTTACAGCCTAATTATGAAATATCTAAAGCAAAATAAGAGGTATAAATATTTTAATTACTTTTCATTTTGTATTTGAATTCAGCCCAGTTCATTTCAAATATGTACTCTATTATAAAATACGTACTGTGACGTTTTCTAAGAATTCTACCTTTTTTCCTGACATATTAAGTTAAAAACTTGCTAAAATACGTTCATATTTTTTGTTGTGCTATTTCCCTTCCTTTCGAATGGGTTATTTTGGCATGTTTCTTCCATTTAATACATCAAATGTCAAACAAAATCACATGTCAAAAATGAGATACAATGTTTTCACATTTCATTTTATTTTCGTTTGTGTGAATGGATCGCAATATTCTTATTAATTTTGAAAAAATCCTGATCCTAAATTAAAAATATTTCATCTAGGGCTTTGGAATCTCAGGATGAGTATTGAAACTTAAATCTAGAACAGCAAATAGAATGTAGGCAAGTGTTATTTCGCTTGACCAAGTACGGTTTCCATCATTGACACGCAAAACAAAGATTTTTTTATATCAAGGATCTAAAATTTGTAAATTGTATATAACAACCCATCCGGAATCCACATAGTGTATTACCACCCATCTAAAAAAAATTCACGTTTATATTAGTCTTCTTTGATAAATAAGAGTAAAGTTTTGTTGAATACATTGAAAACAATATATACAAGAGGTCTTGTTCTGGGTTTTTCGCTACCAAGGAAGATCTAACACTGCGTGTGTTACATAACTTTTTACAGGGTTATTTGGAAAACATTAATAAGCCCATAACTTAAACAAACCGATTTTTACCAAATACTAAAAAAAATTGTGTACTTTTTATATATAAATATTCATCACGTTAAAGTTGACGAAGTGTTCAATGCTGTACAAGGTTATTTGGAAAACATTAACAACCTCACAGGACTATATTCCTCCCTTGATTTTGAGTCGAAAATGTTCAAACTATTGTGACCTAATATCAATAGTTAAGGAGATATGCGACATCAAAGTTTGCATTTTTTTTTAAATATTTCTGATTTATTTTTTGTAAATCGTTGGACTATCATTAAAGTAACTCATACCGATTACGAAAAATTCATTCGTTTCAATACACGTTAAATAAAATGATAAAAACCCTGAAAAAATTCCAATTGGAATATTTTCGAATTGGAATTTGAAGGTTTTTATTTTTTTATTGGACTTGTGTTAAAGGGAATGAATTTTTAATATTCAAATGAGTTACAATGATGATAGTTCAACGTTTTGCAAAAAATAATTCAGAAATATTGGAAAAAAAATGCAAACTTTGATGTCGCATATCTCCTTAACTATTGATATTAGGTCATAATAGCTTGAATATTTTCGACTCATAATCAAGGGAGGAATATAGTCCTGTGAGGTTATTAATGTTTTCCAAATAACCCTGTATAGTGCGCTCGGGTTGCTCATATTAACGATCTGCTTCCCTAACGCGAAACCGGAGTTCGGTTACAGATTGTCGGTGATCATAATGTTCTCATTTTATCAGTGTAAAATATAATTTTTTTTCAATTCCTTAATTTATTTCTTCAATAAGTGAAAAATAAATGGGCTAATTTTTTTTTTCTCCACTCTCTTTTTACAGCAAGTCATTTTATCAGTGTTTATTAATATAAAATTAAATTGGATTTTTTTCAATTCCTTAATTTACTTCTTCAATAAATGAAAAAGAAATGAGCTAACAATTTTTGAAACAATAAAAAGAAAAACTTTATATTGTTTATTTAAAAAAAAAATATATTATAAAAAGAAAAAACTTTATAAAACCACTATGTATCGATTTATCAACATTTTGTGTGGCTAATGGTCCCTTATTCGGAATACAATGTACCTATACTGAAAATTAAAATTCATAAAAAGTATAGACACTAAGAAAAACAAAAAATCCATATACGTCCAGCACTGGTTGCTTGACCATAAAAATTCGAAGTTAACAAAAACAAATTCTTTATTATTATTATTTTATTTTATTTTTATAACTATTTTATTTAATTTAAAAACTATAATTGAAATGATAATTTAGTCAAATAATCACATCGTCAGAGAAAAAATGAAAGATTTGGTCTGAAATCAATATTTAGTTAAGCCTCTTTGCTATAACCCCCTTTACCCTTCTCGGCACGCTTTGTATATTTTGTAAATATATTTTTTTACGATGCCACACAGAAATGAGAATGAAATTTGTTGCGAGACGTGTAAATATTACATAAGAATTTATTAGAAAAAAAACCTACAAGCATCCAAATAAATTGTAGCGCTTTATAAATTTCTATCGGCATTGTGGTATTTTCTACTATGAATAGCTAAAGGATTTTTCAAATTGAAAAACGCTCTCTTTAGCTAATAGGTATGTATATGTCATTAGTGTTTCTTAATATATTATGAAAAAAATTGTAGTAAATAGTATTTAATAACTCATGCTGAAATTTCATGATCTAATTGCAGCTTGTGTGAGACGGTAGCGTCCAATCCGTGCGCTCTGAGACCATAACAAAAGAGTTCGTTAGTGTTTACTGAATGGCATTTTCAAAAGTCTATAGACACGGACCGCCAAAATATATAGGCATGTACTAACGAAAATATATAGATAGGTACAACGTTTGAATTTAAAATTATTTAAAAAATATTACGAGCTTGCAAATTTTGAAAAAATTATGAAATCAAAAACAACTATGAAGTCAAATTAATAGATACTCTTAAAATTTAAAAAAAAACATCGATTGTAAAAAATTCGTTTTGTTTACTAGAGCGTTTAATTATGCAAGAATAAATACTTTATCTGCATTATAAATATAAATGTAAAAAATTAAAAATATTTTATACACTGTATGTATAGCATTTTGCATATAAATAGTCACAGTAAGTCGTATGTAAGTTTTACTTCTGTAAGCGCATTGAGAGTAAAAATTTAGGAAGCAATGAAATGCGTACGCATCATGCAAAGGAATTTTTCACACCATGATGACATCAGGTCGTTCTAATGAAAATTTAATATACCCGGGTACCACTTTTAAGAAAATGCTGTTATGAAGATTGCATATGCTCCGGGCGCTGTTATTATCGTTTGTTTTCTATTGCTGGTGTAGTTTTCATAATACAATCGTAATCGAATTCATAATGTGTTATTATGGTAATTGAATGTGGATGTCGTGTTTCATTTTCTGTTTTTACACCAGCAAAATGTAATTTGGTACGCGGGTATTAAATGTGTAGATATATCAGATTTTTATCCATTTATGGAAGATCTATTTTGTGTTGTAAACGCCAAAAAAGTATTTTATTTTAAATTTTATTTATGTTTTTTTTTTAATTTAAAAAAAAATTAACGCGCGTATAAAAGTAAACGCTTCCAATTTTTTTTAAATCGTATTCCGTTATGTACATACATACAGGGTGTAACAGAGCTGGTCCACAATACTTTACAGGAGGATTCCTGCCTTGATTAAGGGTCCAAAATGTTCAAGCAACCATGACATAATATTAATAGTTAATGAGATAAGCGACATAAAAGTTTGCATTTTTTTTCGACATTTCTGACTTATTTTTTGAAAAACTATGAAATATCTTTAAGTAACTCGTATCGAAAATGAAAAATGTCATTACAGTAAAGAAAATTCATTCCCTTTAATGCAAGTCAAAGTTTAAAGCGCCCTTGAGGTGAGTATTCGCGAAAATGGCGCTATACAAATTATCCAATTAGTACTTAAGTGGTTCTGTCCCATGAATATCTGTAATTTGTTGAGCCGTTTAAGACACAATGGGTTTCTACATTGTGCGATTTGACACTAGTCTTTAAACATTTACAAATAATTTTGTCGGCATCCACGCAAGGCATGAGACTTGTTTAATTTTCCTTGGTAATCGACCGCACTGTATCAAGTTAAGTGGTAAACTTCGAATTGGAATTTATGGTAATCATCCGTGTTCCGATTAGTGTACGAAAAAATAAAATATCCACATGTTATAATTAGGTATTTTGTTGAAATAATAATTAAGAATGAATTGTTAAGTAACGTAATATTTACAAAGATAGAATTTATCGATTCATGCAACTATTTTCAGCTCTGCAATTCATTTTATTGATATCATTTCCATTGTCAGCTGTGATACTTTCAAATTAATATTAATTTAATTGTCAAAAAAGAGCCAAGAAGCCGCATTGTTTATTTCATATTTTTAGATTTTTCAACAAAAAAAAACTATCTAAAATGTAGCATTGACATTCTGCATTCTTTCAGCTCTTTTCTTTCCTGCACGGTCCTTTTTCCAAAGTTTTCTATAAAATATAAAAAAATATGAAATTAATATTCATAGAAATGAATAAAATCAGTGACATCATTCTCGCGAAGAAGAAAAATCGGTGTGTTCTAAAAAGAAGCGAATCCCGTCTAGTGGTCTCTAGCGAATTTTTTTTTTAAATAGTGATGCGAACACGGAGTACGTGTCACATCAATATTCTTACTATTTTCGAACAAAGCTAAACGCTTGTGCTATGAAAATAGGACTAACTTGTTAGTCTGGAGTAAGGTACGAACCCGCGAGCCTTGGTCTAGCGAAATTTTTACTATTCTTCATGGCGCTGCGCTGTACGGAAAAGACAAATGGATATTTAGATGGAATATAAGGAACATTCTGGACTCCTAGGACCACGACTACTCTCCAAGACTAATGATTATCGAAGCTTCACGCAGAAGAAATATTATTGCAAATATTGGATATGGTTACTAAGTGCACGTTGATAAAACTAAAAATTAAGAGTCTTGAGAAAATCGTAATTACACGGACAATTAAGGGATAGCGAGTAAAAGAACATCCTTCTTGAAGATGGATCGACCAAACAAAGGGGTGAACAAGATCCTCTTTAAATGGTCTTGTGACTAGTAATTGGTATGTGGTTTTGTGATTTTGGCAATAATGATGATGTGGACAAAGTGCAGAAAAAAATAAAAGATACAATAAACACAACAGCAAATGAAGAATAAGACCGCGAACCAAGATAGAATGGATCACAGAAAATATCTTGAAAATGATTGAAAAGAGGAGAACGATAAAAAACTCTACAACAGAAAAGGGCAAAAGAAATTACAGAATGCTGTGAAACAAAATCAATAGAGAGTCCAAAAAGGCAAAGGAGCGCTATTTACTAGAAAAGTGTATGAAAATAAACAGAAATATTGAACAAAGAAAGCTTGAGATAGCATACTCTGAAATAAAATTAAATAAATGGAAATCATATCTGGAAGAACTGTACAAAGGAGAGAATACAATTACCTAAAGATTTCACTAAATGCCTAATAAAAACACTACCAAAGAAAACTGGAACAACTAAATGCGAGCAGCACAGAACCCTAAGTCTGATATCGCATGAATCAAAGGTACTGACAAACATAATTATGTAAAGAGCGGAAACGAAGATTGAAGGTGTACTTTCGGATGATCAATTTGGTTTTAGAAGAGGAGCAGGCACAAGAGACGCAATTCTTAGTCTAAGACTTATTCTAGAAAAACGAATAAGGAAAAACAAAGACACACATGTGGCTTTTATAGACCTTGAAAAAGCCTCCGATAAGGTAGACTGGAAGCAGCTTTTTAAAGTGCTCAACAAAGTAGGGCTAAGCTTCAAAGATAGACGCACAATATGGAGCTTATATAAAAATGAAACCGCTGTGATAATATATGGAGACAGTAGTGCTGAGGTAAGTGTTGGCCAGGGAGTAAGAAGGGTTTCTCGATGTTACCAGCATTGTTCAATTGCTACATACAACAGGTTATCGACGAGGTGAGAGATGAAATGAGAGATCGGCCCGGCGTGAGAATCCAAGGACAAAAAAATTACATGATTAGATATGCCGACGATATTGCATTGCTTGCGGAGTCAGAACAAGAATTGAACGAGGCTCTGAGAAAGATGGCAAATATTTTAGCAGATAAATACAACATGAAAATAAACAAAGACAAAACAAAGTGCATGATTGTTGGAAGAGAAGAAGTATCGACAAATGTTGTTTTGAGTGGCGTCGCTATCAAACAAGTGAATGAATTCACATATTTGGGTAGCAAAATTTCCCAAGATGGCCGCTCAGAGGCAGATATCATAAGCAGAATACAACATGCAAGAGTCGCCTTCAACAAAAAGTCCAAAATCCTTGAATCTCCCAACATAGATTCGAAGGTTAGGAAAAACTTGATTAAAACTCTGATGCTGATGTATGGCAGTGAAATATGGACCATCGGCCAGAGCATGGCCGAGAGGCTAGCGGCCTTTGAGATGTGGTGATACAGGCGCGTGGCGAGGATCCATTGGTCAGAATATATCAGAAACGACGAGGTGTTGAGCAGGGTGGGCGAAAAGAGGCGGACCCTTAACAGAATCGCCCAACAATGTGCATGCTATTTTCATTCATTGCATTTCTACGTGTGGATCTTTAGCTACCCCTCACTTCCGTTTGCAGGCGTAAGTATAATATCGTATTATTTTTAATTTAGAACTTGTAAAACATTTTGTAATAAAATTATTCCTAATTAGGTACTAGACACGTGCAGTCAGTACATTTAAATAAACCGCATGTAACTATATTTTTGGGAAATAAATCAAAATTATATATATTTTTCATTAGGATGCGACGACAAATTAATCTTAATAATATAATAAAAAGTTTATTTTTATTTCATAATATAAAATTTTATTTATTTTCCAGAAATTGTAATTCAGCATTCTCTTGCCCATTGCTTGGCCTAGTAGCCTTAGAAATTATTCCACTACCGTAACTTCATGTAAAGTATGTAATTTTTTTCGAAATCACGGCTAAAAAACGAAATTAAACGGCTGAAGATAGGGCTTGAACTCCGGGCTAGCTAAACCGAACCGGCCGCAACTTTGTGATGTTGATACCACCGAGCCTGCGTGACCGGTCAAAAATACAGTACATATAGGACTTAGTAAAGACGCAAACCATTTCATGTTCTGCCTAGCATAATCTTCAGGATTTAAAATAATACCATTAACTGCCGGCAGGGGAAATATAAAAAATGTTTAAGTATTTTGATAAAAGTCGTTATTACTATTTCATGAGTGTCGACTATAAATAAGTAAATACTTATTCTTTAGGGTTAGGAATACTAAAAGTTCCGTCATTTTTACAGCTAGTTTATTTTATTTGCCCCGTCCATCTTATAGGTTTTCGCCCTCCCGATTTCTTGCCTGCGGTGTTGCCGCGTACCCCCTTAGCAATTTTGACTGACTATCTTCACCTAGTCACTCTGTACTTTGTACTTTTTTTGATATTGAGCTCTTGGAGAATCTTAATCGTCTAACCAACTTCAGTAAACACTCATTAATGTTTATTTATTGGTGGCATTACATTTCTAACATATTCAGTTTACTCAGGGTTTCGGTATTTCTCAAGGCACTTCGTCTCTACGCTGAAAAGTGCTATGAATAATAGATAAAGTTTAACAAATATATGTATCTCTGACATGACATGGTTATTGAGTGATCCTGTCGTATCTTGTTTAACGTTTTCCCATGCCAATTGGCCTTCAGATGTTGGCTATAATCCACAAGTATTTGTAAATCGAGAACCACAAGTATTTAAGTACAAAAGTGATGTACTATCTCAAAATTAGTTATGAGGCATTACAGTTTGATAAATTAGAAATTTTGGAAATAAGAAAAGTGTTGATAGTCAATTGAAAATTATAAAAAACCAGGTCTTTTTTACAAATTGTTATATTTTAAATTTGTTTTCATGTCAATACTTAATGATTATTCATTTCCCACATATTATTTTTTTATATTTTTATTGTGTATACTTCAATTTTTTATTTGTAAGTATACATTTTATCCTGATAAAGGGAATTGGCTCTGAAACATGTTGATATTTTCAATACATGAGTGATGAAAACAAAGTACAATTTTACTAATCATATTAAGCATTCGTTGCGGAATATTTTTATTATTATTTATTATTATATTTCATTGATTACGTAATCTACTTTTCGTGAATAAACTCAGTTATTTCCATTTCGATTGCAGCCATTAAATTTAAATGGAATAAATATGTATAGTATAATATAATATAAATTTAATGTAATATAAAATAAATATGCAATAATTTCTTGGTACCAACGAATAATTTTAACTAAGTTTCAATTCCTAACCAGATGATTTCCCAACCATTTGGGTTTAATATTCCAATGTCTAATGGTAGGTAATGATAACTTTTTGTACCTTTTGTACACAGTGGAGTTTCTCAGTTATTAAACTATTGAAATTAAATGTACGATAATGTGCCAATTTTTATGTACAAATTTTAAAATATAAATAAAATATAATAATTTTGTGTATTTTTTAAAAAGTGTATTTTGGTGGACGAGGGAGGAAGGGCTATGGCGTGATATACATGTTTGTCCTAGCATACAGTACTTGTCACTAACTCAGTACATATATTTGATTATGTAAACTGCACACAACTGCTAATACACATTTTTGGTCGGTTGTATTACCAAGAAAAGTTTTTGTATTACGAACATAATGCGATATCCATAAAATAAGTTAGCTTGATATAATGTTTATAGTAAAAATCATTAAATTTGAGTTAACTTCTTAATATTAAGCTATTCGTAATTTTATTGGAATCGTGGTATGTTCTTAAAAATAACAAGCAAACTTTTCAGCAACAATAAAGTCGAAACGTCCGACTCAAAGACTTATAAAGTACCGAAAGCGGGCAGCTTCTTTTGCCTTAAAATTTGCAAGCATTAAAAAGTCTAATTTTAAGACGATACTCTTCATTTTTGGGAGTATGAAGGCAAACACTTTTTTCTCCCTTATTGAAAATAAATTGAGACGCCACTGAAATGAGAAAACGGTAATTTTTAAGTTTGTTGGAACATAATATTAATATTTTAAAACTTTTCGTTCCGTTAGGTAACGCGATCCAGCGGAGTTTGGAGCCTTTAAGGTAGTGATATAATTTAATACGGGTGTACTGGGAAACGGATCACATAAAAGTAATTCATTGGATGTTTTTTGGATATTTTTTGACAGATTTAATTTCCGTTTCATTTTTTTTAAGAAAAATTTTGATGATATCTTAAACACAATTTCATAATTATTAATCTTACAAATTTTATATGTATGTTATAGGTACTTTCTATGATTTTCACGGGAGTTGTTATAAAAATTTTGTTTATATGTTCTTTTTCCGAATAAAAAGACTAGAAATACGTGCTAAATGAAATGCGATAATTGAAGAACATTCTGTGATAATTTTTTAACCAATTTGAAATTATTTAATCGTCGTCTTAAATTCGCTTAGTAATCGCTTCGTTTTAATTTCTTTGTTATTTATGATAATGATTAAGCCTTACGCTTCAAAAGATCTTCGGAGATGTTTTTAATTATCCTGTTTTTACCTCGAGAACGATTGAAATTAAATTAATATTCCGGTCTTCTCTCCCCCTCCGAAGGCAAAAATCTTCGGGTATCCGAGATTTGTGAGATAAATAAATTCGGGATTTTAATTAAACCTTGAATGTCTGCCCGCGTACTACATAAAAAACGCTTAGGGTTTCCTCTTGAAATTCAATAAGTCGTATTCAATTACGATACTATGCATATTTATTTTACATTCAACAAATTTAAATCGATAGGCTTTAAGATTTAAAAGTCTCACAGAGGCGAAGCTATTTATAAGGCCCAGGACTTACAATCTTTGAGTTGGCTAAGTGATCACTCTACACACACTATGCAACTTCAACATTTCCATCCTAAATACATCAACTCATTATCAATTTTTTTAAAGTTCTCCGCATGTTTCAAATCTGAAAATCTTTCAATTATTTGAATGGATTATGCTTGAGATACTTAATATCTGTAGTCTTTTCTCATGAAATGGTATACATTGATTGACTGATACCGCAGCTGGTAATAATACCTACTTCTATACTTTTAAAGTAGATACTTTTCTCTAATAAATAGCTTCCTCTCTAGCTTCTGTAATTTATTTTAATTTATTTATCGTGTGTGGGTGTTCTCAGAACATACCTTCGTATAAAAATATTGTTAATCTTTAGGATTACAAAACATATTTTTTCATTAAGCTTTAATCAGTTAAACTATTCTATATATTATAACTAACTCAAATGTCTGACACATTATTGATGGTAGGGGGCCAACTTAAGTATAACATAATGGACATGTGTCTACATACTATAGAGAGAATTCAACATAAATTCTTAAGCTTCCAATTAAATCTACTAATTTCATAAATTTCTCACAACATGCTTTTGAAAGAACTAAGTATCCTTAGTTTGTCAGATATAAGGAAATTAATAGATTTAATATTTCTGTACAAAATTGTAATTTCTCAAATTCACAGCCCTGATCTTTTCTCTGAAGTATGTCTTAGGGTCCCGACGAAAATGCGTTCAAAATATATATTCTACAATAATACGAGAACTAACAACCACATACATTCACACTCGTGCCCTGAATGACCAAATTAGTGCCAACGCAATAAAATCTCCGGCATAGATTCTGAATAATCTCGAAGGTAGGAACTGTAACGTCGCAATATGCATATTGTCATGGGATCGTGGCTGTGGGAGGCAAATGAAACACTGAAAACAATTAAAAAATTATTTATTACACAAAGTCACTGGAGACGAACTTTAGCTGAAACACTATTACGTAATTCGCACTAATTGGTCACCCGTCCATGGAACACTTTATTACCCCGCATCTATCGCATCGATCACATACGAGAACTTAGGTACTTCTTCAACTGCCGTATATTTGTCACTTGGCCACACTGCTAACTGCCACACGGTTTGCTTTTATTTGTATAAGCAGATAACTGACTCGCCACGGGCGCGCCTGCTCGCTTTTTATACACAATGTTGATTTCGAGATACCTCGAGAGTTTCTCCACACATCTAGTATTTCTTGTGGTTATCAAAATAGCCCAGTTGAATAAAATAAATCGTTCGAGAGACCACGATATTCTGCATTTATCACCGCTTTAGACGTGACAATATATGGGTCAACGGTTGAGAGCTTTGACACGATCATCTCATTCTGTTATCATCTGTTTTCTTCTTTTATATGGAGTGCATATGGGAGAGAAATATGTATTTTTTCATAAAGTCATGAAGAACCTCTCGCGGGAGTTAACTTATATATTAGCACCTAACTTACTGTATGAACAGATTAGTTAGTCTACTTCAAAACAAAAATTAATTTCTCCCTCTCGACTCGTCTCCACAGTTTGAAAATCCAAAGTTCTTAAACTGAAAGTTCTTTATTCCCCCTAAATCATAAATCTATGTACACGAGTAACCTAAATTTTGTCACTTTTTTTGACTTTTCAGTAGGTAATAGTGATAATTTAAAATAATAATTTTCACAAAATTAAAACATAAAATGATTTTCTTTAATGTATTCTACTATTATGTCCTATAAGAATCTGTCAAAAGAAGCTAGACTAGCGGTACATTATGGCATTCTAGTGCCAACTCTAATGTATGGAATGATATCTGGATTTGGCAAAAAAGGGAGTGAAAGTACACTGAATGCGGTGGAAATGGGGTCACTAATATAATACTCAGGCACTTGTATGGACAATCTTTGATCGATAGAGTGAGAAATGAACAAATTAGAAGTGATTTTAATACTGGATGTAACGCGGTTAATTGAATAAAGAAAGGATTGCTGAGATGCTTTGATCATGTTGAACAAATGAGCGAGGAAAAGATGGATAAGAAGATATACGAGGCGAGTGTTGAAGGCAACAGGAATAGACGGCGTCCACGGAATACGTGGCATAATTTTTTTTTTTTAGATGTGAGTTATAATTACTTTTGGCCTTGCTTTCTATGTACAAGGCTTATAATTTACCTCAATAGGAGTTCAGGTATTCTGCTCTAGCTACTACCAGCTTTGTTGGAACGGGAGGTATTTGTCTGTGGAACTTGGAACTCCTTCGCATTTGCTTATGTGGAGAGGGAACCGCGGGAAACCTCTCTCAGAAGGAGTCGGACCTGAGGGGACCTTCCTATACGTTCTTATAACGTTAGGCTTTTGTTTTATTCGTTATTTATTACTTTTGATGTCCTGACTATATTCTCTACGAAAGATACCACCTCTCGTGATAAGTTCTTACGGCTTATCACGGTTGCGATGTCTTTTCAGTTGACTTCCTTCTGTCTGCACGCTATCTTTGTGTGCTGAAAATGGGACAAAACATCAACAGATGTTAAACATCTTGTATGGCAGTTCCGTTGCAGGGGCATGTGCCGTCATTAATTATTTTGAGACGGTGAAGGTAACTCTTAAATAGGCCATGTCCTGTGAACATCTGTGCTACTTCAAAGTCGGCTCTGAACTTCTGAGCGTCCAGGACTGATGGGAAAAACATCTTTGTCACCTTTCCCGTCGCTTCGGATACATACCTTTGGTTCCACGCAATTTGTGTTCTTTCATGTATTTTCCGTTTTGCGTAACTAAGTGGGAATTTAGAGTAATCTGGAGCAGTTTTCTTGGTTGTATCTTCCCTTGCTTTTTCATCGGCTTTCTCATTCCCACTTATTCCGCAGTGTCCACGGATCCAGCCGATTTTAACCTCCTGTCTTCGATCCCTCAAAATCGACAGCCGGTCTCTTATCTCCACCACCAATGGATTCACCGAATGGGAATCCGTGATGGCTTCGACTCCAGATAAGCAGTCGGAGAGAACTCTGATTAAGGTACATCTGCTGGGAGGCTTCTTGATGGTGCTTCACGGATGGCAAGTAGTTCTGCTTGAAATACAGATCAGAAGTTTTCGAGTTTAAATTTTCTGGACGGCAATTCCTTATTCCTTCCGAATGGAACGAAGGCCGCCCCGACCTTACCGTTTAAGAGGCTGCCGTCTATGTATATTTTTAGCTCGTTTTCTTCTGCGCCTGGATCTGCTGTGTCGTGTATCTCCTTGGTGACAATCATTATTTTTGCAAGGTGTGGGAGTCTTCTTACGTCGACCACTCCCTGGTATACTCGATCAGCTGGCAAGTCAATGGACCTCGTAGATTTCTACCAGTTCTCGAATTCTGAGATCCAAGTACAAAGTTCGCCAGCACCTGGGCTGAAACAAGTGAAGTCGTCTTATACGCTCTGCAAGATCTAATAGCAATGTTTCGCTGAATTCTGTCCAATTTCTTCATATTGACCTTCCGCTTGACTGCTTCTGACCAAACGCTAGCCGCAAATGTAATCAAAAGTTCCACAGCTCCGCGATAAATTTGCTGCATGACATTCGGCGAGGCCCCCCAAGTTGGTCTGGCCGCTCTCATTAGTTTGTTTGTGAGTGCAGCTGCCCTCTTGCAAACCGCGTCGACATGTTTGGATCAATTCAGGTTTCTGTCCAGTATAACGCCTAAGACTTTAAAGTGGTCCACATAATTGATGGTTGCACCATTCATTCTGAAGATTGGAGGCCGATCTTTTCTTCTCTTTACGAACATTGCACTCGTTTTTTCCTCGGAGAAATGGAGTTTAACCTTGTCTCCCCAACCACTTATAATGTTGAGAGCTCTGTTGGTTCTTACTTCTAAAATCTCTGTGGAGTCGGCTTTAACTATGAGCGTGGCGTAATCAACTACTACAAATTTTGGAGGATGGCCCTAATCAATGTCTCACCAACCGTAGAGCAAGCAAAAGAAGGTGTATGAATGTAGTCGATGCAAAATTGGTGTGCGAAGATAGAAAAAAATAGCGTTCTATCTTCTCTTTATCTTTACGATAGTGTAAGACAAATTCTAGTTTTACAGTGGAGGCTTAATGCATTTATATTAGCCCGTCGCCGTTGTGTCGCCGGCGCCGTTCCAATAATTACATTTTACATTTTAAATGTTATTATTATTATTGTTAAATTGACCCACATTAATAATTATACTTGTGCATTAATATTATTGTTGAAACCACTTATTAACATGTATTTTATAGTTTGCCTACATTAATACTTAATATATTATTTATTGTTTTATTTATTATTTTGTGATGACATTATTAATATAATTAATAAAAATATACTTTGTTTCCACCATTTATTTATTGAAAATATAAACCGTTTCAGGGCCAATGGTTCCTTTGTCAGGACATAATGTATATAATCAACAAATTTAAAATCAAAAATCGGTGTTTAGACAAAACAAATATTATGTGGGAAATGAATAAATAATTAAATACCTACTAACATAAGAATAAATTTAAAAGATAACTATTCGTAAAAAGGACCTGGTTATTTATAATATTCAATTTAATATTAACTTATTTCTTATTATCCAACTGTAATCTTTTATAATTTGTATGTAAAAATTTTAAATTCGTATCCATTATTTTTCTTACTATTGTATATCTCTACCTACGCACGGGTTGCGTTAGATTTATTTTATAAACACAGCATCCAATTAAATCAGTATATTTATGAACAGTATATATACGAGGCACCAATCCTAGTATGTCCCATTATTTATTGTACTGAATACAAATATTCAATAATGAAGAGTTTTGATACAATTATTTTTAAAATCTCGTTTTTTCACCTCATGACAGTCAAATCAAATGATGAAACCTTACAAAAAAAAATTTTTTCAACATAATATTTTAATCATTTGATTTGAATTGTACCCAAGCAAGTGAATTTTCAAAACTCTATGTAGATTACTTTCATGTTAATCTAATGTTTTACAGTAGATTGGTCAGAAATATTGAAATAAATGCAAACTTTGATGTCGCTTATCTCCGTAACTGCGAATGTAACTGTGAAGTAAAAAAGAGAAAAAGGAAAGAGGATAAGTGGTTATAAAAAAGAGTATATAAAGAATCCTTAGAAGTAAATACAAGTAAATAAAATAATACAGAAGTAAAGGAAACAAAAGGGTACATAAAAGGAAACACAAGTAATGCATAAAAGAACATAACATACACAAGAAAACATAAAGTATACAATATGAAAGATTTTTATGAACGAAAGATTTATTGCACTGAGGCGGCAGTGGATAGGGTGCAGCGACTAAACACCACTCCCATAAGGGGAAACAAAAGAAGACGACGGGAAATAAAAATGAAATGATATCCGGCAAGGGAAATCAGGACCGGTTGACGGTCACCTCATGCAAGACCACAAATAAAATAAATAAAATATAACCCCTTTTTTTATACAGGTCCCAATAGGATTTCCCATCGGGACACCCGCACTTTGACAAATTCACGGAAACGTCCGAAGTTCCATGCATTCCGAACCAGGTCGACATTTGAAGGACGTTGACCCGGTGCAATCATGCCCGAACCTTACACATCCTCAATCATTTCCTTTCTCGCGTCATTCGAAATCTTACATACCCAGAGTTCCAACGTCTGGGCCATACAGCCGCAGGTGCACCACGGATCTGTTGAGAGTCCAAGGTCAAGTAGCTTCGACGTGAACTCTCCGAGAGCATCTGCACCGTGTAGTGATCCAGAACCGGAAAATACCCCCTATCCTTCAAAGCCACGCTCGGGAAAAAGGAAAAATTCCGTCTCCCGGCCGTGTCCCATCCTTCTAGAAAAAAATTTACCGTTTTTAAAAGAAACAAACATTATATAATATAATAACCTGCACTTTTCACATATGTTTTTGTAAATAAACAGTGGAGATTTTCTATGAAGGTTTATCTTTTTTACAAATATTGTACATAAAATATACGTAAATAGGTGCGTCATGATTACTTTAGGTGATTAATTAGTGTTGCGTGTATTTCCTAATGAAGATGGAATCCGATCGCGGATTACTCGCGTGTGCACAAATGGTAACAGGGACGAATAGCGGAATTATTGGGATCAGTAAGGGTCATCTATCATCTTACGGCACCAACATGTCACGCGCTACCCTTCGCTGGGCAGAAAATACAATAATCATTGATAAACGTAAGTGGGTCAGATTCAAATAAATAGATGTGAACTAATGAAAATTTCTTGGTTCACGCCTGATTCCATTAATTCTATAAATTTACATTAGTTCATACCTATGATGAAAATATATTGATTTGAATAAATGGAAATTTCTTGGTGCAAACTTGATTCAATATGTTTGACTTAAAAAAAATACTAAGAGCTTGTAAATTTTGAAACAATTATGAAATGGTCAAACAAATGAAAAGGTTAAAAGTAATAAGTAGCGCGTTATTACAAAAAGACGTTTTAACTTGAAGAGGCTCCTCAATCTGGGACGAAATTTAAAAAATCAAAAGAACAACTTTTATTGTAACAAATAACTTTTTACTAGAGTAGGTATTCAATTGTGCAAGAATAAATACTTAAACTGCATTATACATGTATCTTAAATGTATGCAAGGGGGGAAATACTTTAACTCTAACCAATTTTATACTCTGTGATAAGATCTGTTAAATTCCGCATTCATTTTAAAACTCGATATTAAAACATCATATTAAAAAATGTAACATCTACTCTTAATTAGATTAATATAAGTTATAATTAATTTTCTTTAAAAGCAAATGAGTTTTTCAGTATTTTCCTTCCTAAAAATGTTTTCAGTAATATCTAATATTAATGGTTATTTTCCCCTGTCTTTCACACTATGACTTTCTATCAGGATCAATAAATACTTAGTGAGGTTCTGTTTGTTGAAAAATAAATAAAAGACTATTTCTTATTATGCAAAGTCGTTACCAGAGTTATTTTTTTAAATATTTATATAATTTTAGTAAAAAAATATTATAATTTTATGTCTAGGATAATTTTTTTGATTTCTCTAATGAAGGAAATGGTATAAACAAATGTTTCTCGCAGTGCGATTTAAAAAAAATAACTTTGTGATATTTATATATTTACACGTCAAAAATTAAGTACAGCAAATCATTTTAAAATATCACTGTGTTAAATAAACCACAAAGGTAGGTAAGCAAAAAAACTTAAAGAATAAAAAATGTCGTACACTTCTTCAAAACCACCACAGGAAAACTTGATTAAAACCTAACAAAACTAATTATTAGTAGGAAATGGATAACATCAATTGAAAATTAGTTTATAACTGTTCAGAGAAGATTAATTAAAATAGTTATGTAAGTTCGGAACGGAAATTAATTCTTTCTAGGCGAATTAAGGCAGGATTCTACTTTGTGCGCTCGAAAAAAGGCTATTTTATGATTTTTTATGAAATTATGAAAAAAGATATCAACAAAGGGTTAATTAGGCTTAATAAATACAGCCTTTAAATATTCTAAAAAAATGATTATATATTTTATGCACTTTTAACATACAAAAACATTTTTTATTTTCTTTTACGCTTCAACAGGCCAAGAAGCCCAATTACAGAAGCTAAACACACCACAAAACACCCAGGATTTAGTAAATCACATAGATTAAATGTGACCTCACCGGGAATCGAACCCGGAATCCTTGGTGTGAGATATCATCATCACCACTGGGCTAATAGAACCCATTTTGGCGTTGTATTCAAATGATATTTTTGTATGTTAAAAGTGCATAAAATATATTTAAAAAAATTAAGAATATTTATAGAGTGTATTTATTAAGCCTAATCAACCCTTTATTAATATTTTTATTCATAATCTCATAAAAAATTCATAAATATGGCTTTATTTCGAGCGCCTAAAGTAGAATCCTACCTTAATGAATTTACCTTAATTAATGAACCTTATTTAAAATTAGATTAAAAATTAATAATCGCTCTTACGAGTATTTCATCTCAATAAAAACGGCAACCGAACGATTGAAAACAGGGGGTCTGCATTGCTTTAAATCTTTCGCCATTGTATTTTTCCCGCGCACAATGGAGGGACTTCAAAACATTTTCTATTGTATACAAACCACTCATCATCCACAATCTATGAAAGGGTGGTATTGTGTTTTTTGTTGCCAAAAATAAATGGCCATGTGCGCTGCGTGAAATATTTGAGTTGAACGTGAACGTGAGCCGACGAGAACGGCAGGCGCGTCCCGTGAACGCGAACCGGTAAGTAAGGGAGCCGCGTATCATGAATGTAAATTGTAAGCCGCAGATACTTTAGCGAAAGCAAAAGGAAGGCAGCTGACAGCATGATGTATTGAGAAAACACACAACTGAGTCGTAGTCGACTTATTGCTGGAGATCAAATAGGTATATTGTTTGACGGTCTGGAGGAGGGAAATAAAAGACGGCGGAATTGGAAACAGAATTGATGGCTCTCTTGAGTTCCGGTACATTTCAAGAGGAGTGTAGAGACGCATTCTTCGCTGGCGTGTACGTAGTAAATGATGTGTGTTACATCATTTTTCACTTGTGTATTTCTAACAGGATCTACATAAATATTTAACTATTTATGAATACGTAACGAATAACATAATAATTTGAACAAATTAGATGAATAATATAAATCATATATGGGGTGTAGAAGCAAAGGCAGCAATATACAAAAAAAAATGCAGTCATCGTGGATTACTAATTTATAATATACTTAATTCGAGATTTCATAGGAAACAAAATCTATAAATTTACAGAATTTACGATCTTGGAAGGGATAGATACATAAAATCTAAAATTCTCTAGGGAGGTACATTTTAAATTAGTAATCCTCGGTGACTGCATTCACAATACTTTTTTATTTCTTGGATATTTGCTAGCTTTGCTTTTATACTTCACGTATTATGTAGTCTTTCACAAATAATACATATTTTATTAATTTTTCAAATAGCTATATACTTTATTTCAGTTTGATGCAAAAGTTATGTCGGTTTTTTATGACAAATAAAAAAATGTTTTTTCATTACATTTATTATTTTTCAATAATCAATCAATCAATAATATAATTTTATTCGTTTGTTATATATCTCCCACGTTTTTGCGAACATATTTATTAAAAATGAATGATGAATAAAATAATCAAGCGATATTTCGCTATTGCATACTTTTTTCATTGAAATTTTTTAGTGACCTGATCCTTGGAAAGACCAAGATTGGGAGAGTATGATGGGTGCTAAATAACAACCCAATTGAATTTATTGAGCTTACGTTGAGTCACCATTGCCACATGTGATCGCATGTTATCCTGGTGAAAAATAATTCTACTTTCTATTTTTCAAATGAGGTGTATTCTGTTTAGGTAGAATTTTTAGTTTTCTCAATTATTCACAACACCGATTAGTTGTAATTATTTGGTAATGGTGTAGAAGCTCATAGTAAATAATGACCTTACAATCCCACCAAATACAAAGCATTACTTTTTCTTCAGTGTGCTTTTTTTCAAAATTTCTGATTTATAACTTATTCGAAAATTACAAAAATATTCGCCTTAATATAAGTCAAATAAAATTATAATAATACGTTAAAAATAAACAGATATATTATGGCATCCATGGGTTATTAGTAATATTTACGTTCACCAGCCTGTAGGTATTACTCGATAAAAGACGTACCTACAAATTACTACAAACATGGCGAAAATCTAAATTAACGCAAACCACTTTTTTATCGAGAACTTATTTTGATGCAGTCTTTAAGATTAAGGTATTTCCCCGCCGACAAGATAAATGGTGTGTATTCATATTGAATCTCTGGGAATAATGGACATTCATACCAGCCGGTCTCAAACAGCCAGCAAGCGCAGGCAAAGCTAATCTCCGTACCATGTCAAGTCGACCACAAATCCAGCCTGTCATCTGCAAGCCTCGCCAGGACACAGGGTTAGAGAAGGGATGAAGATTGGACTACCCCTTACCTTAAGCTAGGGAGCATAGCACTTCAAAGTTTAATTTTTCACTCACTCTTGCAAGTGAAGTCATTTTTGTATTTCTTTTCTGGAAATCGATTTATTTAATAAATCATAATCATAATGTTACGCATTATTCATGTTTTTCTTCTGAAAGTTTATATAAAGAATCAAAAAAAATACCATAACATCATACACGATTCATAAAATTGCTCAAAAGATAATCTTTATTTTAATATCAAACGGAAATAATCAAGACCAACAAAACAAAACATTGATAATTTCATTTTTCATACAATTCATTCCATAAGAGAATAAACGTTGGGAAGGATTGTGCGTTGTGCGGGGGGTTAGGTTAAGGGCTGTAGAATGGAAAGGTTGGTGCCCTCTCAAAGACACAAACCTTTTAAAAATTAAGATTGATGATACCGAAAAATGGGTCGTTACTTCTATTTTATACTTTGAGGGCAAGAATTTTGACACATTTTTGGGTCTCAAAATCTTCATTGATGAATCTGTTATTTATGATCTTTGATGAAGCTTTTATGAAGCCTATAATATGATTTTTGTGAGTTGATTTGTTTGATGGTATTTCACAACGTGATATTATCATCATTTTGATTGATTAAATAAATTATCAAAACATAAGTAACATTTATGTAAACTTTCGATTAAAATTACCCGTAAATATAACATCAATATTATTACTAAAAAATATTTATTAATAACAAAGATAACCATAGTCTAAGGAAGAAATATTTGATTATCACCGGGATACAAACTCTTCACCAATTTTAATGCGATAATTTATGATTACAACAAAATCAAGACTTTTTTACAATAATATTAAGTTTTGCAAATGATACATCTACTATTATATGTATTTTAAAATTGTAGTTTAATATAATAAAATTATTTGGTTTCACCACTTATATGTTGAAAATATCAAAATGTTTCAGGGTCCTTTTTGAATAAATTATTTTTCCATTAAGAAATGAAAATATTACTGTTTTTCGAAATACGATAATCAATTGAACTATAAAAATTATTAATTGAGAAGTCGAAAAAAGGCTGGGACTAACGGAAACCCCCTCAGTAGGTTAAAAAACCAAAAACGTTTTTTTATTCTTTAAATTGGATGGTTGTAAATAAACTTTTATAACTACTTGAATTTCGAGAGTAACTCACATCGATAGGTGAAGTAATAAATTTTATTCTTTATTAAAAATTTAACTAATGTTTAATTTTGTGAAGTGCTTAATTTATATATTTTAAACATTTTTAATTAAATTTATTATATATTTTAAACCAACAAAGTACTACCATATTATATAATATTCACTTAAATACAACCTGTTGTAGTGCAAAACATAACTCGCCATAAAAAATGTTTAATTAAAAGCAGGAAAGGTGGAAATGAAATATTTGAAATAACTAATGAACAATCACAAGTGGGAAATGAAGTTTCCCGTGGAAGTTCACGTCGTCACAAATACGATAAAATAAGACTCAAAGAATTTATTACAGGCGAACGGAAAACTGGAGGAAAACGATAAATCATCTAAAAGTTTACCAAAGTTTGGCACTTAAAGTTATCAACAGTTTGTTATATATTTTGAACACCTTGTTAAGCAGATACATCAATAGTCATGGACAAAGTTAACGTTTAATGAATTTTCCGTAGGAATGGAAGAAAAGTTAAATTTATTTCAAAAAGTCCAATGCTTGTTGAAAATTTCGTGTAATTTCGGTCCGAACATCGAAATGTACAAATTAAAAAACTATTAATATTTTTAAAGGAAAGATAAGTTTTTACGCTAAAAATTCTGCGTTGTAGATAAAACCTTATTTTTAATTTATTGTAGATTAATGTCGCTTCCCCCATGAAGGATTGCTTTAAAAATGCAAATCCTGGGTAGGCTATCAAGGTATGTAAAGCTTCATACACACAATGTCAATCAGTATATGATAACCGAAGCTCGCAAGAAATTGAATTTTACGCAGAAATATTCCGTTTTAAAAAATGTATTAAATATTTAAATGTTATGTGTTAAGGACTATTACTGAATTATTTTTCATTGACTATGGTAAAAATGTGAAGTCCGTTCCTTAGTGCTCCGTTATTTTCCCCAGTCTTCAGTGGCTGGGATTACCCGGCCCTCCGTGCTCTAAGCCGGTGGTCAACTCAGCTGTAGGCTTGTAATTTATTAGTAATTTTAATTCACAGAAGCACCCACTACAGTCGGGGAGTTTTAAGTCTCCGCAATTAAATTTCCTAGTTGGTAAATTAATAATTTTACACAAAACTAAGGGGATCCCTAAAGAGCCAGTAACTGTATTCATAACTGTGAAACGGAAAATGTATTTTATAATGTTCTGTATTTATTTTTAGGTACAAGAGGTCAACATAAAAACCTCCTGGGATATCATTGAATGATTGAGCAGTTCATTCGTGATGTAGTTACACTTTAATTTTAATTTGTTTATTTTATCTAGGTAAAAAAAACAAACAGTACAATTTAATACGTAATGTGTCTAAACAGTTATTTTGTAATGTGACCAGTGAAGTTTCCTGGGATTAATAAATAAAAGAATAAAATTAAAATATAAAACATAATAAAAGTTAGCGATAAGTAAAGAAAGTGACAAAATGAAAATAAATCAAATTAAATTGGAAAATGTAATATTGAAAATAAATTAACAATACGCATGCGTACATACACACACGTACATATACACATACATATAAACATACATACGTACACATGTATATGGAATTCATAAAAGTTTGGTTAAAAAATTATTAATAATGCGGGGCTCAATTTTGAGGAAAGGAATTTAAAAAAGGAAATTAAAATATAATTGTTATTTAAACATTTTACTACACAATACATGTTATTTATTACAACAATATTTTTGAGAGGTGCGGTCCTTCTCATCATCAGGTATAGTTAAAAACTAACATTAATACAAATTTTTATACATCTAGTCTGGTAGGCCAAGGGAGCCCCACAGTTGGGAGGGTTTTTTTATTAACAAAAACAGCTCTAGGATCGGAGAAGTAGATTGAAATGTAATATTATTCACAAGTATCTTTCCTGAATTTAAGTTTTTTAAGATTTCTAAGCTTTCCGAAATGTTCAGTATCCATCTTGTTTATTGCTGTTTTCATAAGTAATATTTATGATAACAGCGATCAACATTATTCTCAAAAATTATATGATTGAAAATGTCAATTAATTTGTTTTAAAATTACTTAATGAAACTGAATGATTCGTTACTAAAGCCATTTTTTTTCACGTCACATCAGGCCACGAGCCCCAAATACTGTAGCGAAATACTTCAGCTCAATTACACCCAAGCTTAAATCAATCACCTACATAGATATATTGTAACCTCACCGGGAATCTATCCAAGAACTCTCGGTACGGAAAGCTAATTAAATGTCACGCCCACTGAAGTACGAAAGTCACTACACTGCACTTATGACATAATACATTAAAGCCAATATTTTATCGTTTACTGTACGATGTTTGAAAACTGAATTCGTGGATAAAATATATTACTAAATAAAATTTATTATTACGAATAAAGATGTTATGGTTCGGATGAATAATTGAAATAATTAAAATCCGACAACTTCAATATCTCGGACATGAAACATCCATAAATGTACGAGATATTGCATCTCATAATCCATGAAAAGATTACCGGAAATCAAGCCCCGGAAGAAGGAGAACATCATGGCTGAAACAGTGTTTAGCCAGTCTACTGCAGAGCTGTTCCGGGCTGCAGTAAACAAAATTCTCATGCCCAACGTGATAGCCAACGTCCGTTGAATAGATAAGGCACTAAAAGAAGAAATATATATTTTTTTTAAATTAAACACATTCATTATCTAGGATACGATCTGCTTCAAAATATTTCCTTTCGAAAGTAATATATTGGGCCCAACATTTTTTCACGGTATTCAATTTCATTTTCGGTGAGGTTGAATGGAGCACGTCTCGTAATCCGTTCTACTCCCGCTCGTGACCTTCAATAATAATTTTTCATTTTTTTATGATTTTGTGGATTATGGAATAGAAAAATGTTAGATGGAATCGGATCGGGCAAACGGAGTATAGAGCAGATTTTCCAATGTGGTGATTCAACATTTCACAACAATGGCTGTGCGCTGGAGCATTGTCCCGATGCAACATCCAGCCTTCGTTCGCAAACGATTCAGGCTGGACGCGCCTGACGTAAGACGTAACCGTTTTAGTGCCTCGAATGGAATGCTGCATTAACATTTGTCTTTCGGTAACGAATTCTCGATTCACAATTCTCCTTCTATCGAAAAAAGGATCAAGACGTTGCTTAATGAATTTAGTTGTCAGTCTTTTTCCCAGTCAGAAGAGCAAACTTTAAAAAATATTTGTTTCCTCGGGCGAGATAACCTTTAAAAAAAGTTATACCGAGGGCACTCACCATATTTTATGAAAACAGAGACAATTCTCGTACATATGTGACGTTTAATGAGTTCATAAAAAATATATTACTATACGCTCTGTCAAACGTTAGAATATGGCATAATTGAATGGGAAGATACATCCTATATATATATACATCAATAATTATTTAGGGTATAATAAAAGGTATATTCGATAAATGTATTGAATAATAGAAATATTCAATAAATTTGATATCCCGTCAATATTTCTAATATACCTATGCAAAAATAAAAGTATATAACTTTATCAACGTAAAAAAGTATTTTATAAGAAACTTCATAAACAAATGCAGGTTTATTCCTTGAGACAGCAAATATAAAAATAATAAAAAAGTTATTTGTTGAAAGGAGCACCAAATATTACCGCACAAAATCATACAACATACTGCCGATGGAAATAAAAAAAGATCACATGAAACAATCTTTATGAAATGAGTTAAACAATTAATCAGAATTAGATAGTGAGATGATTAAAAAATAACTAACAAAGCGTACAATACAAAAAACATCAAATGAAGGAAGCCAAAACAGAAAAATTAATTAATAAAAAAAAAAACTGTGCCCACCTCCACGCAAGATTATTCTAGTGAGGGACCGTTAGGATCAATATTCATGCTGAAATATACCATGTAATATATGAGGGTTATATAATGAAAGGAAGCAATATCCCAATGAGTTGTATCTGAAATCAATTTAGAATCTATAAAACCTTCATCTTTTAAGAAATAAATTTCTATCTCAGTTTTCCTTTTGTATAGAGGCATTAAGAAATATTTAACTTTTAATATGGATATTTCTGTGTTTGCTACCAAACACCTGGTGTTTGCAAACAGCAAAAGTGGATATTGTTCTCTTTACTATGATGTTCCAGTCTCAAATCGATATCAACTCTCAATTTAGTGTGAAGCGGCCATTTTGTCACGTGACACATCCTTAGAGGTTGATTGGTTTATGTGAATATTGCTGCCTTTGCTTTTCACACTACGAGATTATCGCTATCTTTCCTTTTAAAACTTATTTAAAAACATGATTTTGAAAGGCATACAGCTACATGTATTTCCTCTAAAATCTCAAATTCAATATATTCTAAAATAGTAATCGTCAGGGAGTGCATTCAAAACATTCTTCTTTTAATTTTTGGGAAATTTGCTTTTACTAATGGAGCTTTATTCATTATTACTAAACATAAAATAAAATGTGTTTAATATGTAGTAATTCTTTGAATATGTAAATTTTTGGTTCATATTTAACGGAACACAAAAACATTTCGACTAGAGTCGGTACTTACTTAACTTTAAGGAGTGTAAACAGAATTTTAACGCAGGAAATATTTGTCAACATTTTTTGTTCCAGAAGCCAGCTCCCAAAAGCTTTGTTATTTATTGCGGTGGTTTATCATTCGATAGCAGACGCAGCTTTCTCACAAAAAGTTTTGAAATATAGGCAACATTCTCACCCGGCCAATATTTGATTTTTAATATTTAAACCAGTTGTTCGTGTCTGTTATAAATATTCAGGTAGCTATGAATATTCATGGGTTCGAAATAATCTTATTCATCTGAGAACCTAAACCAGTTTTTACTTGAAAGAGTTTTTTTATAACTTTACGAAAAATTTATGTAAAATAATTATACAATCTGTAATAAAATTTGATCATAATAATATTATGGGTCTCAAGGGTAATAGTTTTATTTTAAATCTGATCGTAATTATTACATTATTACCTAAGTAAGTAAAAGCAAAAAAAAAGTTCTCTATCAATATTTTATTCCAGAACCCAGACGAAAGAGTTATATAATTTTAAAACATATTTATTACGTTTTAAGTTGAAATTGCTAGAAAACGCAATTCTCCGAACATTTTAGAGAAAATAAAATAATACCATTTTCTTTCCCCTGAGAATTCGTCTCGAAGTCAAATCATTCTATTCCGCAAGGTTCCCAGAGAAGACGAAACAAACCCTGCTAAATAAAAAGTAAGGCACACGACCAACGAGGGTCTAATCGAACACAAATGAACTGAAAAGGACGATCGCCAGACATGCATTCTTGTGGAAAATTTCCGCAGACAAAACGAATACACAGTGGACCTTTAAATATAAGACTTTTCTTTATTTTCTCCTACATTATTGTCGTTGCTTCCAGTTAATCGACGCAAAATTATGTTATCTTTTTGCACATATAACTATACAAAATTCTGATATGATAAATGATATGTAGAGTATAATATATAATAATGTACTGAATTCGAAACTTTATAGGAAACATAGCCTGTAAATTTATAGGAAACATGGTTATAGAAGGGATAGATACACAAAATCTATAATTCAATACATTTTCAATTAGTAATCCTTGATCATTGGTGACTTCATTCAAACGATTTTTTTAATTTTTTGGATATTAACGTCTTTGCTTTTATATCCCACAAATAATCTATACTTGTAAAAATTTTTACAGGAGACCAACCCAGAGACCAACTTGACAAGTGTATCCTGTTTTAAAGTGAAGAAAGGATGCATGATCTCTTATTATCTATATTATATATATATAGATATTAAATATATAGATAGAGATATTGCTGCCTTTGCTTTTACACCCATCAGATATTTTATAACATGATTTTCTCCTAATTAATGTGTGGATATTCTTGCGGTGGATTTGGTGAACGTTACATTGTGTAGAGTAATCACTTAAAGGGTTACGTGTAGTCAGGATTTTTAAAAAATCGAATTTTTTTTTTTGGTATTTTCTTAAAGCAAAATGTTTCAAAAATATTGTGTGAAAATATCAACTCGATCCGGTTATTATCTAACGATAACTGTAGGGCCCTCTGCTGCCGCCCGTACTGACACGCGGACGCTACTAGAGCCGGCCGGGCTGACAAACGGGGCGACTGCTACGAAACGCGGTGTTTACCTGATTAATTCTAAGAATAATGTATGAAATTTCTTTTATACTTCTACTTTTAGATATAAGACCCTTTAGGCTAACTGAGATTTGATTTATTGTTAGTATTTCAGTGGCAGTGAAACCCAGCAGTCGATAGGTAGTTGTGCGTGTATTATAATCATTTTCAAAAATTTATAATGAGACGTCATGAAGGTATGCAAAGAATATTAATGATAGGATTAAATTATGGACCTAATGCACACCGGTATGCTGAAAAACTCGATATAGAGCGCATAAAGATTGCTGACCAACGTGCAAATCAGGTCACTCGAGAGGGCAAAAAGAGACGTAGATAAAAAAAATCGACATCTTGGAGGCTTACACATCGGCAGAAGATGCATTATATGTACCAAAAATAGACAACTCTACGGAAGTAATTATTTAAATTGTATTTGTATTAATTCTTTATGCATAAAACTTAAAACGCGTTTTTCTCAAAATAACGTTTTCAAAAGCGGTGTCCACGATATTTTAAAAACTACTCGACAGATTTAAATGAAATTTAAACATCATATTTTAGGCATTAATAACTTGTGCTTAATCGTAGGATTTTTTTTTAACATGTAAATATATTTTGTATTTTTTTACATATAAGATATAGAAAAAGATATTTTTGAGGCCGTCAATAACTATTACCTTTGGCTATAAAAGGTAAAATATAAAGTTAATACCGGTAATTATTATGGAGATATAAAAAGGTGATTAAGATAGAAAACAACAAATTAAATAATAAAAAAATTCAAATACAATTAAAAATATATTACAAAGCATATTAGAGTATACTATAATAAATTACAATACATTTATTACTGTACATAAGTAATTTTAATAATTCAGCAATAAACGTTGAACTCCTCTTCTGAAATGAATATAACAAAAATAATCAATTAGAACAATACACAGAAAAATCAGATCAACGAAAAAATATTTGGCTGCTACCGGGACTCGAACCCGGATCCTTTTATCTGTCCGGGAAGGTGCGTTATCATTACGCCCTATCAGCCTCGTACCTTTCCGTCAATATATCGACCTTACCAGTAAGTCTCATTTTTATTAATTGATTATAATATAATATCATATACTGATATATTGACGGAAAGGTAGGAGGCTGGTGTGGCCGAAAATCGGCAATGCAGGCCCAACTTCTAACCCGTTTCTTCTCCCACATACTCGTAACACTGTACGCTGTCCTAATGGGGAAAATCCTTCTTGAATATTACATTACATTAAAAATAATACCCAGGTTTACATTTTTTAAATCAATTGATGTTACAAAATGAAGGCACGACTACCATACGCGGGTACTGAATCATAAACCAAAGATTAACCCTAATTTTCTCCCTGTCGGCCACTACACCCGTGTCTTTTGAGGGCACAACCGACATTTTGTGAAATATTATTAAAATCTATACTTATACAATTTTCTTACATAATGTTCCTTAGCTGAACATTTAGGGTGAAAAGGGATGAATTCGTAGTAATTCTTACCTCGGAAATGGGCCACAAAAATCTTTCATTTTGTTTGAAAAAGGAACCAGTCATTGTGTTAGAATTTATTGACACTCCACTACTCCGTACAATCATGGCTGCGCCTGAAAAGGTATTTTATTTCGACAGTTGTGGGTGAATGTGTTCGGAATTCATGATTGTAAAATTGATAAGCTGACTTCTGAATCATAAAAGGGGGCTGAGAATGGGTCCAAATGATGTATGTATATATAAGGCAATTGCAGTCAGTACATTGAAACATGTGTTGTGTGTAAGCATACTTAATTAAATATTTTTCTAAACAATATTTTTATACAAAAGTATGTTCCAAGAACACAAGTTAATGGATTTTGTATCCAGAGGGATGATTAATTAATTATCATAAATTATAGATGTCTCACAGAGACGACGGTAATTTATATATGAGAAAAGTGAGCTGGCTTAAGCGATCACTCTACACAATGCAACGTTCACAGATTCCATCATATGTTTAATAATTCGAAAGAATATCATATATACGTTAAAAGAAATATTGCTATAAAAAGAACTGCCCTAAAAAAAATATAGAGGTATCATTACTAGTTACGAAAGCTGTGTATACTAACATATAATGAGAAAAAAATAACAGATATCTCCAGCAGAGACCATAATAATATACGAAAGGTTCTTGGTTTGAATGTATAATATAAAACTGTAAAAAAAAATATGAGAAACATACAATACAATACATTTTATTGTGACATTCTAGTTATTTACAACTTATTTCAAAGTAACGAACGCACGTTTATATTATATTGTCACGAAATCGTGGCGCCGGGAGACAATTGAAACACTTAAAATTAATCAAAGTCTTATTTTACACGGGCTTGATTGTAATTGCTATTATAAAATATGTACTAACAATCACTATCGAGAGACTCATCTGTCCACTTATTTGTGGGATATTTTATTCATTTCAGGTTTTCAGACGTTTCGCGATTTCATTCATTCAGTCGGCATTTCCACCAATTATTCTAGGATCTTCTAGCAATTTCCAATTTACTGTAAAATGTCCAGAGTACTGAGAAATCCTCGATTGTGTGTAATTCCTTCTATTTCTAGTCTCTTGACAATAATATATAATATATACTAGCGGCGTACTTAAATAGAATTTCTATGAAATAAAATATGTATATTGTAAAGTGTCGATGTGCGATATCAGCCTCCCCCTTTTGGAAACTAATTGGGAGAATTTGATATCCACCTTTACTGATTATATGTGCAGGAGAGCGATGGAAAAACGTTAGTTATGTATTCACGCACAGTTCTGGTTTCACCTGATCCGACATTCCATGAATATACTTAATATGAATGAAAGAGGAATATTATGCATAAATTAAAAGAATTATTAGTATAACAAATTATATTATAAAAAAGTGCAATACCCTGTTACTTAATAAATTTCTGTTTTCCAGGTGAATTTGTGCTTGTTAAAACCGAAAAGTCTTCATTGTCATCCTTAAGTCTGTTTTATGATGAAACATGAAAATTTCACCTTTATACTCTAGCGATATATTTTTTTAAAATAGAGATGCGAACACGAAATACGTGTCACATCAATATTCTTACTATTTTCAAACTAAGCTAAATGCTTGTGCTATTAAAATAGGACTAACTTGCTGGTCTGGAGTGAGGTTCGAACCCACGACTTTTGGATCACCAGGCGTGAGTCCTAACCACAAGACCAACAGGCTACTCTTGTTTAACTACTACTACTAATTTGAAACAGTACCTATCATTAGATTACCTAATCTTACGAATAATCCGATTACAGCCAGATGTACGTCTGAACAACCGTGGTCCAAAAATAGACCGTAAATAAGTGTCCATCAACAACGAACCAATAGAAAGAGTCGCGCAATACACGTACATGGATGAACGAGAATCGGCATCTCATGAAGTAAAAACTCGAATATCAATGGCAAGAAGTGCGTTTCTCAGAATGAGACCATTATTTTCTAAGCTTACAACATAGAATACTATGCTTCGATGATATATTTTCACCATTTTCTTATATGGGCTGGAGGCTTTGGCATTAAACCAAGAACTAATGCGCCGTACGCACAACTTTATACATACTAATTCAATTGTATTTCTTAAATAGAAAAACCTATACAAGTGTAACTCGACTGAGTTGTTACATGCAGTACCTCCGATAGCAGATGGCACTATAAAAAGAAGTAAATAACTGTAAAACTATCGGAAAATCTTTATCATAAAGCTCCAGTGTCATATCCATATAAGTGACAGCAAACACCGTATTTTGTGTCGCACGCGACGTTTTTAGTATTATCTAAATAATTCGAGGAACATTAATTTGAAAATATTCGTAGAATGGGTCATTAACGGAACCTCTGTGACGTTGCAGTTTTTCTCTCGCTTCGCTACTGAATAAGACTTTGGTGAATAAATAAAACAATGAGAAATACAGTATCGATTTTGAATATTGCACACCGTACATACAAGTCCTGAGTGAAGATCATTTTTAAAGTTTTTTTATGGTTCCTCGTCGGCAACCTGGAATAATCCTTTCAAAAATCCAGCAGGAGGATCTGGATGATCATTTTGACAACTTGCCGATGCCATATACCATAATGCATATGACATGTGCTCAACATCCAAGTGTTCAATTCCAGCCATGTATTCACTAGGGGACAAATTATCTCTCAACATCACGGGCGGGATAGAGTCTACGTGACGTTGCAACGTCGCGCACTGTTCCGCGACGTCGCACACAACATAGCGGGGCATTTCTACGTGCCGCGGAAACGTTGCCATGCGCACGGTACTCGAGCGAGCTCACGGGGACATCGGGCTGCGCGTCAGTATCACGCGGTATGTTTACAAGTGAATGCGCATGCGCTGTATTTGTCAACTGACATTAATGTGGGGAAACGAAATTATTGTTCTCCATCGCCGTACAATTTTGTGGGACACTTCAAACCGTGAATATAAAAATAAAATGATGTGAGGGCCAACAGCGTTCTTAAATATTGTCTTGCTTGGCTGTGGAAGGCCCGATTATTTGTAATAAATTGTCAAAACCAGTTGTTGTCATTCGAGTGAAATTGACAAATTATTTGTGTCATACGGTAACGTTAGTGGCAGAAATTGTTACATAGAGAATGACTTATTTTTATTAATGAGTAATACCAATGACATAAGCGATATAATAATGGATGCACTTAAAAGTTTAATTTTTACCAAGCTGAAATATTTAAAAAAAATCTTAGTATTTAAAAAATTAATAACCTATTTTATTACAAAAGCATTAAGTGAAAGTTTTCATTTTATTAATAACAATTTCGAAATCGTACTAATTTTGAAAACAGCTATGGATAGGAAGTTACGGACGGACATTCGAATTTATAATATTCTATTCTATTCATAATATTCAGTCAGATAAATATTTTATTCGGATGTTTTTTTCCACTGCGTGCGCCTAGTTATTTGTGTATCCTCAACTTAATGTATAAAAGTAAGTAAGACCAAGTAAGTCTAAATTCAAACTTACGTCTGTTTTGGGATTCATTTTGGGTTGAAAATTTGATTGTGATCGCGGTTCATTCACGTTATGACGAATGGATAATCCTTTCAAAAGCAGCTTTGTTCGCTCCACGACAACTTGAAAGCTGCTAGTAGGTACCACTTTAGGCTTTGGTACTCGGACAATGTTATCGGAGACTGCTCCAGAGTTCCTGATGTAACAAAGTCTACGTCAGCTCTCAATGAATGGAAGTAATTTCCACCTCTCTTAGGGATCTTAAGTTTATTTGGGATAGGTTCAGGGAGACTAACAATGGAGTCTTCGAGAGCATCTCTTACTTTGAAAACTGCAAACTATTATCACGTATATCTTTAGTGGATGCCTTTGAAAACACAACATTAGCTTAATTAAATTTTCAAACATCATCCTCTTCAAACACAAAATATAATTAGTGAAAGAGAGGTAAATCCGGATAAAATTGTGTGTCTCCTTTTTAAAGGCCTACACCATCTTAAGGAAAGTTCCAAGAATAGATGAATATATTTTTTTTATTTTGTTCTTTTCATAATTTATATGTATCATTTAACATTTCAAATATGGGAAATATTTATTTTACTGTCTCTATGAGAGTCAGAAGCCTCGTGTATAGAGAAGGGGTACAGGTACAAGTATAAATATGCATTTTAAAACAGTTTCATTATTATATTATGTGTCTAGTAGGTGTTTGTATATATGTTTATTGGTTCTATTATATTTTTTTTCTGATCTGTTATTTTTCTGATTATTTGGGGGAGATTACTAAAGAAAACTAAAATGATTTTGGGTAGCGATAAAATTAAATTTTGGTATGTTAAGTGTATTTTTTAAATCTTGTAGATCGAGAATCGCTTCTTGGGTTTAATTTAATTTTAATTTTTAAAATTTGGATTATTGATTTTTTTTGTATGTATCTATTATTTTTGGTACTTTGAATTCTTTATGTAGTTGGGCACATGGGTGGACATTATTTTTCTTTAGAATTATTTTAATTTCAATTATTTGGGAATTTCTAATTTTGATATATTGGTTTTATACGCACCTCCCCAGCATGTTGAATCTTATAAAAAAAATATTACTAATGGAACGCATGGAATAATATCAATACACTCAGATTAACCGATTACTACCTACTCAAGACATGTTCAGAGTGTGTATTTATAATATCAAATTAATTAATCAATTAGAAAGACATACAGAAAAATCTAATTCACGAAGAAATATTAGGTTACTACTGGGATTCGAACCCAGGTCACCTCCTTTCCGGGGCCAATGCTCTGACCACTAAGCTATAGCAACCCTCTATGTTTCCGTGAATATATCAACCTTATATGTATTTCTTATTTTTATTAATTGATTAATTTTTATTTTTGTCCATCGAGCAACCCACTTTTTTGATACGGTAGTTGAAATTACTTTACAATGCTTAATATTTTTTCATGAATTAGATTTTTCTGTATGTCTTTCTAATTAATTTGATTAAAAATTAATTAATTATAATAAATTAATTTGATTTAAAAATTTCACAGAACTTTGTTCTGAAAAATTACAACTTCACAAATATGAATGTGTTCTTGAATATATATTTATAATATACTTAGCCACTCCCACTCTAATTCGTTAAATACATATATGAATATATTGTTTTGTCACCGGTCGTGCCTGCGGGAGACTAATGAAAACACTAGAAATTAAGTTTAACGATTTATTAATAAGTGATTTATTATTTTATTTAATTGACAAGTCACAACACAAATTAAATTTATACAATATTCCTTAAATCACATTATTTCGCAATTTATCACTCGTCTATTAACATTTTATTATCGCTGGGAATACTTTATTTAAAACTCGCAAGAACATTCCATACAATTCTCGCACGTAATAGTCGCATTTACTTATTTCGCCACTTAGTTAAGATCTCGTTCGATATCTCTCGCTCCGAAATTCCACGACTGTGCACACCGACCGCCATCTGCGGCTTACCTCGCACCGATAGAAATGTCAAAGCAAGCTCTCTCGCACCGCGACCTAGAACCGTAATTTATACGCAAACGCTAGTTTTCGAAATCTCGAGAAGATTATTTTTCTTTCTAGTATTTTTGAAAATATTTCAGATATCTCCAGGCTATTTCAGGCGTCCCCAGGATATTGTAGATAACCCTAGAGTCCTGTAGGCTGTTTTAGAGGCTTCTATTTTAGTGTCGTCATCGACATATTACTAGGGATTCTGTATGTTATCCCTTCTTACCATCTCGTAATGTTATTGTATAATAAAAATAAACTTTATTTTCAATTTCTCTGCTTAGGCTAATAAATGATTATAATTTCATTTTTCACATAAAGTCGTTGATATTCTGCAATCAATTAGTCTGGACTTGAATCCAATCACTAAACTCTGGCCAGGGCATAAAATATTGGTTTGTCATTGAAGCATTTTAAGCAATTATTCGAGCTTGTGTGATCACACCTGAATATTTACGACGTTTGATGAACTCCATGCCTCGAAGGATTGAGTAAGCTTTTAAATCGGTGAAATAGGTGAACGTGTTGCATTGGGTAAAGTGATCGCTTAAGCCAGTTCATACAGGTTATAAGCCCTGGGCCACCCTATAAATACTTCCATACACGTTTCCCATATAAATAGCTTCGTCTCCTTGAGACTTCTGTAATTTATCTTAAATAATAATTATCCCTCTGTGGACAAAATCCAGTAATATTTCTCAAAACATACGTATAAAAATATTGTTAAGAATATCATTATTTTCATCTTGTATATTTAATAGACATTAAATGTGGATATGGATTATAACATTATCATTTGACGTTAATATTTGCAAAGTCAACGTTAAATAGTGACTTTAACATGCTGTGCCCTGAACAGTATGCGGCAGGGCTCAGGAATTACAAACGTACTAAGCTCGGTGGGTTTAGTGGAAGAAAGATGATTTCCAGGCTTTTCTAATAAAAAATTCCATTAAAGATTTATATTTAAGATTTTTAATTTGTATGTAAAAATATTCTGCTACCTAATTACATAACTCGTTGGCACTTTTACTTTGTCCTGGACGAATTTTAAATATGGTTTCTCTTTACTTTGTAAATAAATAAAAAATGCATTTGCACTTTATTCAGAATAGATATGCTTAAAAAAGTTCAGTAATAGGTTTTTAAATTGTAAATATTATATCGAAAATTCCTCCTGCAATAATTGCTTTCAAAATATTTAATAGGTAAAAAATACTGAATAACTAGTAGGTACTTGATTTTCAAAAATGTCTTTAAATGTTTGCTCTCATTTTTCGAAATTCCTCAGTGTTGCGACTTCATATTAAACTAATAATAATAATAATGATGATGAGATGGTGGTGGTGCAGAGCTGTCGCGACTCTAGCCGTACGTAACGAGTGATATCCACCAAGTGCAGTTAACTGGTCCCGGCAATCTCTAGGTGCAATCACTCTGTCGCCGGCTGCCATAGCAATCGCAAATAATATTAATCAACTGAACATCACATCTGTACATTATCGCAATAAATAACACCGCTTAACCGTGAATAATAATAATGAATACAAATGGATAATTCCTATAGCGCCATTTTCGTAAAAAATTCACCTCAAGGGCGCTTTACACACTAAAACCTATATCTACACACTAATCCGCAAAAATTTATTTCAGAGTGACGAAATAGATTATGCATGACCTGGTCCACTGTATAATGTAATTTTTTTCTCGTGAGTATTTCATACTAGCCGTAAACATGTGAACAATCAAGGGACATAATCAACTATCCTCATTTCGAATGTCAGTCTGTCTGTCCGTAATACGCCGAAATTATGGTGGAATAACGCCTCGTGATATTTCAGAGTTTATGGTTAATAATAATTAATAACAACCCTTGCGTGTAACTCGAGCCGCGCGCTATAAGCGTCACATTTGGGCGCCCACGGCTCATTAGCGAATAGCCATCATCAGTGTTGTTATAATTCCAGCAAGATACGGATAGCTGATACGCGATCCGTGAATCACATAATTACACATAGAGGAGCCCGGGACATATCGAGCACCCGGGGCACAACGGGCTCCCGCTGTTTTGGCTACTTGTGAATTGCGCCATGTTTGGATGCATTCTTCCCGCGTTCAGTACCCCGCCAACGCGAGCGCATATTTTATTCAAAATATTGAAACGTATTTTTTTGTATTTTGTTGTATATTTGGTGATTGATTTTTTCAGAGCTACAGTGTAATAGTAGTAAATCAGTTGGACTGTAGGTAAGTAAATTAAGGACCGCAATAAATAAATTATTCTTCCATCTCTCTATGTTATTAAATACTCTTCGACATGTGATATCAAAAGTTGTATGCGGAGCAGAATCACCGTACTGCCTCGTACTTTTATTGTGATTCTTTTAATAAATTTTAAAATCGTTACTTTATTGTGATTCTTTTAATAAATTTTAATATCGTTACTTTAATAAATCGATCTATTCTTTTATTGACTTTATCGGGTTATTTTCTCTTTCTCCTAGCTATTGGTATAATGTTGCTGAATATTATTTTTGAAATAATTTTTTTCATTGTTTTTATTTTTGTATACTCTATATTGTTTGTTAATATTCAATTCCATGTTTAAGCTAGATAACGAAGTAAAATATATAAAGAAGAGACTTTTTTAATGTTTTAGATGGTTTGTAATATTATGAGAAACATAACACGGCAAAAATGAAGCAATACTACGAGAAAGTATACTACGAGCTATTCAAAACATAGACTCAAGAAAAATGAGTTACAATATAAATAAACTAATCAAAAAACTGTCAAAAAGGTAAAGAATTTAAAACAAATAAAGAAATTCAAGAAAGAAAAATTCAATTACATAGATTTCACAGAAAAAAATAACGAAGAGCGTCTATATTATGAAGACTGTTATTTTAAATTCATGTTAAGAGCATGTAAAAATCAAATGCATTTTTTTTCAGAAAACCATATCGACAAGAAATCTTTTCATATACGTTCATTCTGCGCCTAATATTTAGCTATGTGCTCATTTTACTCCGCCTTTGCCCATCATGTCCCCGCGTAGGGGCATAATGGGCACAAGGAAGCTTTATTTAAACATTCTATATTTTATAACTGAGTTTTTGTGTTTTTTTTAATGTGGAATAAATGTTCTTACGACTAAAATTGATTGTTTTCTATTTAATTAATTTTGATGATAATACTTAAGACACCCATTATGCCCCGAGCTCCCCTACCTTATTCCTGTTGATTTGAAGGTGATTGATTGATGATCAAAATATTAATATCGTCTTTATAGAACATGTCTCTTTAAAAGTAGAAAAATCAGACGATAAACATGAGAGCATTATCATATTCATCCATAGTAAAGTAATCGCGCCAAGCTTTCTCGTCTTTTCTTTGAAGTTATTTGAATTCTTTCCTCTTTTTGGAAAATACTAGGTGTGATAAAAAAATACGGTGAAAGAATTTTGATAGCAGCAACTACTGACACTACATTACGCTACGTGAAGTATCGATCCCAAGTTCAGATTCAAGTTGCAAAAGAGTGCCTAAAAAGCTCATAAAATGTTAAAATCAGTATATGGTGATAATGTGATGACCATGAAGACTGTTTACAAGTGGTGTGAGTGATTTAAAAGTTGGAACGAGTCTGTTCAAGTCGAGCAAAGGTTGGGAAGTCCTTCGACCTCAGAAACAGAGGAAAGCGTGCAAGAAGTTTAAAAAAATGGGCACAAAAAGAAGGCTCAAACAGGTGATCTCGTACAGGTCTGTGCAAAGCATTTTAATTTGCAAATGAGACGAGTGAGTACACTGCATTACGACAACGCGCTGAGCCACATCTCGCTTTTGATCCGCGAGTTATTGGCCGAAAAAAAAATTCTGTCTGTCCATATCCGCCTTACTCCTCAGATTTAGCACCATGTGACTTCTGGGTCTTCTTAAAAATAAAAATCATATTGAGGAAATTTGTTATAAACTTATTTCATCCTTTGTAATTAAATTATTCACCGTATTTTTTTATCACACCTCGTATGTCGCCAGCCAATCAGTATAAACGATATTATTACTTCCAGTTATCATTTCAACATAGCGGTTTCAATTCAAAATTTACTTAACGACGATTTATCAGATCTTGTATAGTAAGATCTTAAAATTAATAAATTAAGGTTTCCTTCGACTGACGTGAAACGTTTGTAAGAAGTTAATACATCTGTTTTTAAAATTAACAATAACACATCTGTACTGTTTCAGAGTAAGTTTGTAGAATTCCATAATCACACATATGGAATTAAAAACAATTAGTTTTAAAAATTCTACCTTTTTAATTTTCTGAGACGCATTTCGCCTTATGAGGGCATTATCAATCTAAATATTATGTTTTTGAAGAAAAAGTAAATATTTTACATTAAACAAAAAAGTATTGAAAAGAGATGCTATATCATTTTGAGAATTAATGAAGGTTTTTTGTTTTTCTGCATGATTCTAAGAAACAATTCTATTCAAACACTAATGACAGGTAATATTCTTGGTAACAAATTATGTTGTGTGCACTAATGATAATTTTGTAACCAAGAATATCACATTTATATCAAATTGTAAATCTATCCTCTTTCTTATATTATGTTTTAACTGTCATTGGTGTTTGAACAGAATTGTTTATTAGAATCATGCAGAAATCCAAAAAACCTTAATTAATTCTTAAAATTACAAAGTATCTCTTATCAATACTTTTCATATAAATACAAATTGTTGTATGTAAAATATTTAGATTGATAATGCTCTCATAAGGCGAAACGCGTTTAAAAAAAAAAGTAGAACTTAAAAAAACAATTGTTTTTATTTCCAAAATATGTGAAAAACACATTTGTTTTTCATCAACTGTAATATAAACAGGTTTAAAGTAAAATGTCATACTACATGTACGATTTCATAGTAAAGGTACAATATGCCATCGTAAAATGGACGGAGATATCTAATCTTGGAGTATTTAGGATAATGGAGGATCAAGGTTTTATAGATATTTTAGATATAACACAGCAGAGTATAGTCAGAGATTCATACAGTGAGTGACAATAGTTAAATATCCCTGGATTTTTACCAGTACTGCATCTCTAATTTATCAATCTTCCTGCGCTCTTTTTTTCGTTTATTCAGACCCATACAGAAAGATTGCAAAGATCTGTGGATGTGGTGTTGGTTCTGTCTTACCTGTGCACATTATATCAACTAAATCTATCAAGAAACACTTACCCACGTGTATATTGATATTAGGACGTTACTTGGAAAGAATCCTCGCCTAAAGCAGTACTTCTGATGATTGAGTGTTTCAATATTTCAACTTTTCGAGAGCTGAATAACAAAGACCCAGTAAAGTAAAGACCACGGTATTAAGTGAATGTGTTCATTCATATTCCTCGTGTGCCAAGTATACGGTGTGTAGGAGGTCCTGGGTGTCTGCCGTCTCCCCCAGGTTAGAATGGAAATCGACACCATTAGTTTAAAGCGCCTGCGAAGCGAAGGAAGAGAATTCTCGGGAGAACGAGAAAGTTCCAAGATCAAAGGGTGGGGGAAGAGATGAGTTACATTTATTGCTGGAGGCGTTTTAAAATGGAATATTTTGTTTCAAATAATATACGGCGTAGTTCCTTCTTTCACTTGGAAATCGAGTTTATTTCATTAATATGCGAGAAAGGTTTTTAAATTTTTTTTATATTTTATTAGACAAGAATATTACATTTCTGTTTTGAGAAATGTGAAATGAATCCCGATATTATTTATTTCGTCAAAGTATATAAACTTACATCTAATATAACTTACATCGCATGGCACCTTTTATATATCAAACATTATAATTTCGTCGTCTTCTGTCTGTCGTAAAGTCCGTATTTTTTTTTTTAAATTGCTGGAATTAAAACATTAGATAATCAAAGTGTGACACAAATAGTTATTATTATTTTCCGTTAACCATCTTTTTTGAAAAAAGATGGTTCACGGAGTACTTACATCAATGTTCCTACTTTTTACTAAAATAGGACTAATTTGATGGTCTCTTTTAAGAAGGCACAAATAGACCAACGATCTACTCATCCTGGTCAAATATTCTTAAAGTCAACATTGTCAGTCACTTACTAGTCTATTCAAAATATCCCTGATAGCTAAAGGAAATGGAGAAAAAAATTTGGGAAAAACTATAATTCAATTTATTTTGTATACATTTACATTAAAAATATACCTGCATCTGATTCGTAAGTTAATCAATCGTCAATTCGTCAATCAATACACACAATTTTAAATAGTAGGTAAATTATATTAGCAAATAATTACAAATAGTAGATACCTACATAAGTCGTGCTTTATTAAAAAAAGTCTATTGTAAAATATACGTTTGGTTTACTAGGGGATCTCATAATGCAAAAATAAATACGCCAGAAAATTATTTTAAAAATAAAACTGCAATATACCTAAATATGTCGTAAATATACACGAGGGAGGAACGCTTCCGCTGTGACCCAATCCTCTCGCCTAAAGAAGGGTTTTTTTGTTTTAGTTTGTCTCTATACAATTTTGTACCGAGTTATACATTTTACAATTTACATTCGACCGATTTTATAAAAGTTATTCTGAATCAAATTGATCAACATTAGTTTATATTCCATCAAAATATCCCTGAAGCTATTTGCCATCAATCTTACTTGAAAAAGAATGGGATGAAACAAAGAATTATCGCTGGATCCATCTAAGGCTGCGCCAAAATGAGGCACGGAGCTATAAAATGTATTCTAATGGAAAATGGCTTAAGGTTAAATGACGCAGACGTGTGTTCGTCAGCATTTTACAGTCAGGCCGAGTTCACAGAATATAACATCGACCTATTTTTGGAAATTTCTACTTCCATAAAACATACGAAGAGCGCATTATGTATCACATCTTGGAAACACATTGAGTATGTACTTTTTTAGAGCAAGAATATTATATTTAATATAATTTCTTGGCATCATTACTTATAACGTGACAGCAGTATTAGATTGAAGCATAAAAAATGTACTATGCGTCACAATGATAAATTATATTGGAAGTTAAGCATAATTAAATTGGATCCTCAACAGTTTTCACATATAGGCATATGTAGAATATATTTATTATCTATACTAATTAATGAAGAGGTAAAGTTTGTATGTAGCAGGTAATCTCCGAAACTACTCATCCGATTTCAAAAATTATTTCACCAATAATTAGAATGGACTTACAGTGTGAACATAAGAATATATATTATCATGTTAAAATAAAAGGTCTTTTCGTGGTGACCTATTTTATAACTAAAGTTGTAAAAATGGTCGAGCGATGCGATTTTTTATGATCGCTGCCTTAACGGTAATAGATATTAAAATATTTTCTATAGAGTTGTAGAACTCAAAAAGTTCTATAAAAAAGTCGCGACGACATATATCTATATGTTAAGGTTTATACACAAACTGCTAAAATATGACTAAAAGTTGCTAATAATCTACGCGTGCTATTCTATTCTACAAAAATTTTAAATATCACATCTTAAAATGGGAACCGCATATTGCTGGGATCATCAAAAGAGCAAATTGAATAACATACTTAATCGGGAAAGCCTTCCTTGATCCAACATCGTGCGACCACTCCCGGAATATGCTTTCCAAATATGGAAACCCTATTTCGCGAAGGATAAAGATCTAATAAAGCGGGTACAGGGGAGTCTATGTGAGGATCGAAATGACAACAATAGGTCATAATTCACAAAAATGAGGAACATTTTCGGCCGCCAAAAATTTTCCACATCGCGTGCGAAGAAAACAATGCTGTTTCTTAATGCTTGTGAAACACAGACTGATTTGTGAAGTTATTAAGGCGCGTGCAGTCGGTTTTGACAAGCGAGACGACATCATAGAAAGCGAATCCAGAGAGAAAAAGAGACTAATTACAGAGCGTTCAATAGTGAATAACGTGTTCAAAAGACGTGCGAATATTCTTGAAATACGAGTATGAAGTATTACACACCGAGTACGAGTATGAATGTGAGTATGAGTATGATACTACGACTCAAAAAATTCGTGTCCAGTGACTTTGGTGACTAATAAAAACTTTAATTAATTTCAAGTGTTTGATTTGTCTCTCAACGCTACGATCCCGTGACAATATATTAATGTTTGGTTAAAATCTATATATTAATTACTCCAACCAATGTCGTTTCTGCATTTGGATAATTTCTGTTGCCAGTTTAAAAAAAAACATTTTAGAGTACATTAAAAAGATTAAAAAATATAGGAATACGAACAAACTGATATCAAAAAACATCCAAATCCAAATTATCGAAAATTAAAATATCGGAATTTATAGATTTTTAAAAATATTTTCGTGGAATCCGTGTATTCAAAACAGCCAACGTAATTGCAGTCAACGAATTTTTGTGCTGGCCATACCACAGAATGACGCTTTATGACATTGACAGTAAGTATACGTTTACGCTTTTCTTTTTATTGTTTTTGCATTAATCTTGCTTCAATAAACGTTCAAAACATTTATTTATTAAACATTTATTACGCTTTATATTTTATTTAAACTGCAAAGTGAACTTAACCTTAGATTCATAAACGTCTCTCATATAACCTCAAAAGTCTCACAGCGCGTGGCGCGAATGTCATTTTACGTGTTATTTTCTCCGTATTTATGCATAAATATTATTATTTTTCAGAATTCCGATGGAAGACTCAACATCACAAACCGGCAATTTGATAATGCGATTCGAGTTCACAATATGAATGAAGAAATGCCAGACGTAGACTGTCAAACATAACAGAAGAGGAATGTGAAAGAAGGAATGCTGACCAGCGGGAACGTAAAAATGCTAGGCAAAGAGTGTATGCTGAAGGAAGAAATGCGAAATCTTATTTTAAATGTGCCATTAACAATTTTAATTCATGGCCACGGAGAGTACTGTAGATCATTGCAAAGCGGTTCATTTTGATGCTGAAATGAGTCTAAAAATTTTAAGGATTTTATTCGTCAGTACAACTGTGCTAATGCATTTGCATCTTTCGGAGTGCAAATAAGTGACATACCAGGTGTAGGCCCTTATTGTTTAAAAATTTCGGGTGAAGTATATCATAAAACGTCTAGAAGTTTGCAGAGTGATGGAGAGGTGCCGGCATATGCGCAACTATATGTTTACGATGCGGATGAAGCAGTCAGGGTACGTATGAGCCATCCGTCTAACCTTAGATGTCAACAAAATATAATGGAAACTATTGATAATGTCATCCGTCGTGTAAGTCCATATGCTCTCCAATACAAAAGGTTGAAAGAAGCGGTTGAGGAAGAAGAATCTATAGTTGCAGAGCACGGGGGCCAGATGCGGAATATTCAACTACTCTTTACGCGTTCTTCGTTAGATGACCAAAGAAGGTATAATGCTCCATCTAATAATAATGAAGTCGCCATTGTGTATGTAGCAGATTACGAAGGTAGGTTACCGCCAAACGTAGATGTTGCTGTTCACCCTAAGAATGTAGGAGGTCTCCAGCGTATTAATATGTTATCAAAACATTTAGATCCGATGGTTTTTCCATTGTTATTTCCATCAGGTGAATTTGGTTGGACTCTACAGCCTTAAATAATACAACATTAACTGTATGGTTTAAACTTAACCAACAAGATAATGAGGCATGTAATATTAAGTATCAGGATTTAACTAATTTCTATGTTTTTTCTAGCAATAAGCAGTGGAAGAAGAGGCAATGTGGCGGGGACAAGATTATTGGTCGCATGTCCCCCGTTTCTCCTAGAAATATAGAATTATACCATTTAAGACTTATTCTTTTACAAGTGACTGGCGCTACGTCCTTTGAATCTTTGCGGACTGTTAATGGTTGTCTACTTCCTACATTTCGTGATGCAGTACGAGAATTAGGACTCATCGATGATATTGGAGAATGGCAGCGTTGCATGGCTGAAGCTTCAACGTATATGATGCCCAAAGCTCTTCGCGACCTATTTGTCTTATTAATGATTCATTGCCTCCCACCAGATCCGTTGCAGCTGTGGAACGATTTCAAAGATTTGATGTCAGAAGACTTTAGTCGTCAAGGTGCTACTGCAGAAATTGCACAAAATTGTTCCCTTTTGTATATTCAAAAGGCATTAATAAATGAAAATTCTTCATGCACATCACAGGGTTTGCCGGGACCAGATTACAGCAATACTTATAATGAAGTGGTTGATATTAATTTAGCATTAGAAAGTTCTTTAGGGTTAGAGATGGCTGGAAAACTCAATCGAGAACAACATTGTGCTTTCGACAGTATATTAAGTAAAAAATTTCAGATGTACCTGAAACAAAAAAATGTTTCTTTATTGACGGTCCTGGTGGCACAGGTAAAACGTTCCTTTATAAGACTATTATACATACTTGAAGAGGAAGATCTAAGAAAGTTTTATCTGTTGCTTGGACAGGAATATCAGCAATTTTATTACCAGGTGGACGTACATGTCACATGGCTTTTAATTTACTTCTTGATTTATAGAATAACACAACATGCAGAGTGACATCCAAGAACCGTGCAATTATAAGTGCAGCTGATGTTATCATCTGGGATGAAGCACCGATGGCGCCAGTTATAGCTTTAGATATAATTGAACGTACTCTGCGCGATATAATGGGTAATAATGATATTTTTGGCAATAAAGTAATCATTTTGGGCGGCGACTAGACAAATTCTACCAGTTTCTCGAAGGGCTTCTCGCGGTCAGTTAGTAGCGACATCTATTAAAAACAGCCAACATTGGAAAAATTTTACTATTTTCAATTTGAAAACTAATGTCCCCGCTTTAGAAGGTGAAAATTCATTTACACAGTGGCTTTTAGATTTAGGCGATGGAAAGCTGCCTCCTGTGGAAGGAAAGTATGCGTCATCAGTGCTTATTCCAAATGAAAGTGTAAGTCAAAATGTTGTTCAAAGCATATATAATGAAGTACATTCTATAGCGGATGTTCCCCTAATGAGTAAACGAGCGATACTGTGTCCAAAGAATGAACATGCTCGATTGGTTAACGAAGATGTACTCGGGCGTTTAGAAGGTCCAATCTTTACATTTTATTATGTGGATAGTATTAAAGATGATGGTCGTGAAATGGACTACAAAATGATATATTTTTAAAATACATTCATTTATCAATAATCATTAAACTAAAATGCTATGTAATTTATTAATAAATAAGACGCTGTAATTTTATCGATAAAAATAAATACAAAGAAGAATTCGACAGCTCTTTCATTTTTTGTATGTCACTGACAGCTACCATAGACAGTAAAACCTGATTTTTTCACTGAAATTTTGTCTGTCACTGACAGCTACCATAGACACTAAAACCTGATTTTTTTCTCCTCAATGTTGATGAATTCATTATTTTTAAACCAGCCAAACTTAAAAACTCAAGAGTTGACAGCATCACAATATTATACAGTAACTGTCAATAAACAAAAAAAGAATTAACGCTTACTTCAGAATACGGCCAATTATCAAATTCTATTAACTTTGTAACAGTAAGAAAATCAATTGTGTTTGTTGCAGAGCAAACACAATTGGCCGCGGGACGACCGTCATTGGCCGCGAAGCGGCCACAATAGCAAAGATGGAAATTTCCCAGATACAATTGGCCACGAAGCGGCTGACGTAGGCATAGGTAAACAATTGTGTTTGCCGCACAGCAAACACAATTGGCCGCGCAGCGGCCATGGCTGGCCGCGGAGCGGCCGTCATTGGCCGCGAAGCGGCCACAATAGCCGCCCGCAGGGCCTAGCAGTAAGCAATCGGCGAAGCCGATTGCTTTCCTGCTAGTGATAATAATTTTAATAAAAATATAACGAGAAATATACTGTTTCATTTCGATTTATTTCACAAAAATTCTAGTTAAATACGGCTTGTTTCAAAGTATTGACCGCACGTCGCTGATTCGCGTGTGTATGACATTTTTTTAGCGATAACACAATTGTAGAAAACTCAAACTATCACAAGGAACGAGAAAAAAATGTACCTGAAAATACCGTCAGACAAAGTAAAATTGTATATTTTGGATTTGTACGTAATTCGTGCACTCAAAAGCCTCTTACAATACTATGTAGGTTTGGTAGAAAGAATCTGCCTACCTAGGCAAAAAGTTTGGATTAGGCAACGGTTTTGGAATCAACTAACTGTTGCCGAGTTGCCAAGTATGATACATCCCCTAAGTCACTGGTCTGAATGGAACATGGAGTCATCGATATTATATTAGGTCCTTACATATGAAATTGGCGTTTTGCCGTACTGGCAAATTTGATCTCAAATATCTTCTCTTTGGTTAGGAATTCCAAATCCAAATTTATACAGCTATTTACTCATGTATTTGTGTTTTGAAAATTATAATTCATTTGTTTTTTCCTCAATTGTTTTTTTCTTTGCGTCACTCAGTTTACAAAATGAAAAACTTGAAATATCGCGTTATTTACGAGTACGAGTTCCACCGTGGCACCAGTGCTGCAGAAACGGCTCGAAGGATTAATGATGTGTATGGCGACGGTGCCGCAAAAGAAAACACAGTGCGTTTTTGGTTCCAACGTTTTCGTTCTGGAAATTTCGACCTGCAGAACAAGCCCCGTGGACGGCCGGAGACCAAAGTTGATAATGAAGAATTGAAGGCTATTGTGGAAGCGGATCCATCGCAAACCACATCCGAGTTAGCTGCAGGCTGCGGTGTTAGTGATAAAACTGTTTTAATCCACTTGAAGCAAATTGGTAAGGTGAAAAAGCTTGAAAGGTGGGTACCTCACGAATTGAGTGAAGCAAATCAACAAACGCGCGTTGACTGCTGCGTTGCATTACTCAACCGGCACAATAATGAAGGGATTTTAAATCGAATCATTACCTGTGATGAAAAGTGGATCCTGTACGATAATCGGAAGCGCTCATCGGAATGGCTGAACCCTGCCGAACCAGCCAAACCATGCCCCAAGCGAAAATTGACTCCAAAAAAGTTACTTGTGAGCGTTTGGTGGACTAGTGCTGGTGTCGTTCACTACAGCTTTCTTAAATCTGGCCAGACGATTACGGCAGATGTCTATTGTCAGCAACTGCAAACCATGATGGAAAAGCTAGCTGCTAAACAACCGAGGCTGGTTAATCGCTCTAGGCCACTGCTGCTTCATGATAACGCTAGACCACACACTGCACAACAGACGGCTACCAAATTAGAGGAGCTTCAATTGGAATATCTAAGACATCCACCGTACTCTCCGGACCTTGCCCCAACAGATTACCATTTTTTTCGAAATTTGGGTAACTTCTAGCAAAGGAAAAAACTCCGATGGGGCAGTCCAAACCGCCTTCAAAGATTTTATTGATTCCCGTCCGAATTGTTTTTTTAGTAAAGGGATCGATGAACTACCTATGAGATGACAAAAGTGCATAGATAGCAATGGTACATACTTTGATTAAATAAATATTTATAAATAAATAAAATTAAATAAAAATTATAATAAAAAAAAATCGGCTTTATGTTCCTCCCATACTAAACGCCAATTTTATATGTAAAAGGACCTAATATCAATATTAATCCAACCAAATCTTATGCAACACTAATATAAAAAATTATATAGATATCCATCTCAGTGCAGAGTGCCGAAAACAGAATTTCTGAACTTTGAGAAAAATGTGTTCTAAATACTTAACGTAACGTTTTTTTTTTTAATTATGTGGAATGCCCTAAAACTTAAGGGATTACACCACCTTAATATTTAAAAAAAATAGTTTTTTTCTTTATTTTACAGCTAGTTATAAGAATAATTTGAGTCATTCAAAAATTCTAAAAACTGGCTCAAAAAAAAGACATCTCAAAAATTATTAGGCCGATTTTATTCAAATTTCTCACACATTTTTTTTATGCTTCGAAAAGCTAGGAGACCCAATTACAGAAGCGACATATTTACATCACAAAACACTCGGGCGTGAGTAAATTACATAGATTAAATTGTGACTTCACCGGGATTCGAACCCGGAACCCTCGGTGTGGGAAGCCAGTGTCATACCCACTGCGCTACGAGGGCCGTCTTCTTACTTGTAACATTATCTATGATGTAGCTATTCGATTTTGGATGAAAAACGCCGTTTGCTTATTTTGAATTTATAAATTTGATTTTTTTTAGGGATAAAATGAAAATTATTTTCGTTTTCACAAAAATAAATTCTGTTTTTTTTTCTATACGCTGCGTAATAGACATTACATTCAAAAAATAAAATAATTACATTCTTTCATTTTACTCAAACCCTGGTGACACGATTATCCGCGCCACACCAGCTGCACGTGTTTCACGAAGGACCTTAAAAATTTTTTTTTTGAAAAATATTAACTGATGTACGCCATAAATAATGAATCTAAAACAAATTTTATGTTTACAATAGTTACGATACCATTTATTTTTAAATTTGACTGTATATTTGATACATTAGGGTGGGGTAACCTCTCGACTAATTGCTAATTTTAAAAATTTCCGGTAATTATTATATTTTGCGTTATGAACTTACTTTTGTCCGCTCCGACCAATTCTCCGCTCGTCTTCTTCTTTTGGTTCATGTATACTTAGAAATAGTAGTGATCATGTTTACGACCATTATTGTAGTTGCAGCAGCTCGAAATAGTTGGACTACGAGCTTCCCGAATCCTTGCTTTAGATTCATCAGCCACAATGCTTTCCGTCTTCCAGAGCCAGTTCTAGAACAAGTTTTGCCATTATTGAAGATATGCAAGATCTAATAGTCTTCTAGATGTCTCATGATATATATCATGTAAATTTTTGTTTTGTTTTTTGTTTCACTTTCATCTTGTGTAGGTACTCTCATTTGTTTTATATATCATTTTATATCATGTACATTTTTTTGGTTTTTATTTAATTTCATCTTGTGTACTCTCTTCTGTTCTGCTGCATCACGTGTAAATAGTATATCACTGCATTTCATGTATTTCTTGTATATATTCTGTATTTCAGTTTTGTTATATTTTCATCTAATAAATTAACATTTCCCCATCCCTGCACCACAGAAACAGAAAAAGCGCCTAATAGCGTCGGCGAAGTAGCGAGGATGACCGCTTGAGCATTAAAATAATGCCTAATTGGATGGCGAAAGTGAAGCGCCGACATGGGATCTATTGCTCATAAAACGCCCCGGCTGGCTATGCGGTGGGTCCCTCTCCGCTGTCTCATTATGTTTTCAAAATAGTATAATTTCCAGAATTAGCAGTTGAATCAGTACATTATCGATATCGCTAAGTCACCTTTTTTCAGTAGTCATCTGCAGTCCCATACCTCAGTTGCGTCGAGTGCTCAACTTAGTATTAGCCAGTATCTGTTCCAGGTGCACTACGCGGGGCACTGCCATTCAGTCAAAGGTCACGTGATAAATTATGTGGTTCATCCAGCTTCAGGCAGAAGAGAGCTTCTGGATTAATGAAAGCGCGTGGCATTTTCAAATTAGAGGCACATCGTATCATGAGCAGCTCGCGAGGCCTTCTATTTTATTATGTACGTGGCTTTAGCAGAGGCGCCGGAGGATTGATTCAAATTAATATTGTTAGAACAATATATACTTGATATTTGAAAAATTAAACAGGTTCCTGTAAAAAATACCCAATCTTTACCTAAAGGCTTCCAATATGGTGTAGCCCTTTAATAAAATATATAAAAAAAACTGATACATAAAGTATACTACATGAAAAAAAAAATTATATCACGTTTTTGTCAGAAAATTAATTTTGAACTTTTTAGTACTTACATACATTTAAAAACAAGCGTGGTTTAAAAAAATCATAATATTTAGTTTTCTACTTTTTAGTCCTAATATTACTCAGCCTACATTTCTTAACACTTCTGTAGGATATTAACGCCATCTTTTGGTGACCTCATTAACCAATTGCCCATAAATATTTAAGTCTTAATATTACCCAGCGTATAAAATCACTTAGGTAGGAAACTAGCGCCATATTTTGGTGAGCTCATTAGTTAACTAATTTACCATACAAAACTTTGCTTAATTAAACATGATGGATTATTGGATTAATTAGTGAATCTAATTGATTCATATATTGTCATGGAGTATACGTCTCCGTCTCGACGATTCCGTCTAGACAGACAAACAGGTGAAGCTAATAAAAGCGTGATAAAAAAGAGTTGTATTGGCATTGAAATAATCCGCTGTTTATGAAAAAATTCAGTTTAGTACAGCGTGCTTCAAAAATTATAAGTAATTATTATTAGTTTTTCACTGTCATGACTGAATGAAAATCTCATTTTGTGTATTTAGGCATCAGAATGGCTTCTTACAAAGAGATAAGGATAAATAAACGCTGCTCTTAAATTATTAAACGATAATTAATCTGATAATTCTGGTAATCTAAATGAAACCCTCATAATCTCATTAATGTCTATGAAATTGTTGATAATTATGAACTAAGGTTTCCAGTACGGTTACTGATAACATTTAGAGGTTCTTTTATATAGATTTCTGATAGCTTGAGCAAACAACATTCTAATCAGATCATTTATTTCAATAAAAATTAACACAATAATCAATAAATAGAGTAAAATAAAATGTGTTTCTATATACAATGATGGTATTTAATCAACAATAAGTATTTAATATAATAATGTTTCATCTTGTCTGCCATATGTGTTTAATCACTCTGGCCTAAGTTTTAGATCCCACTGCGGGGTCCAACATCAAGACTGAGGTCACTAACGTAATATGAGTGTTGATGTTTTACTTACATTACTTTTTGTTTTACAGATGATTTTAAATTATACCGCAGAATCAAATCAATGATTGCTTGCTTTTACAGATTTAAAATACGTGTGTATCTAATAGGCTAAATTTTATTGAAAGTAATTACGTGACCATTTCATTTAAAAATAAAAGAATTTAAATTCTTCAAAATGATTGCATCAATAATGTGAACTTTTAAAGGATTCAATCAGTGAACGATCTATAGGTGTCACATCAGACTCAATTTAATAATTTCATATTCACATAAATAATGTAAGGAAATGTTCATTTCGAGTGTTAGGCTTCACTCTTTACAAAAATAAATGTTTTAATTACATAGTACACGTCACCAATATGGGCACCAAATATATAAAAATATATAAAATATATAAAAATGATAGAATCCATCAATACGCAGTACATTTCAATTAATTTTTTCATTACTAAATTTCATTACTACTGTAGAATATCATATACTTCTCACATATACCATGATTTTTATTGGAACATACAATACTCTTCATTCGCCAAGCAGTAAAAATAACATTTTATTGCAATTAACAATGTGATTATTGATACAAAGATGACAGAAGCCTCCTTGTGTGATTTTGTACCTTTGTAAGTTCTTGTCTCGTTGTAGTGTAGATGTGAATGACTTCGTCTGAAATGGTTTTGATGTTGCACACGCAGACGGTACGTGTATCAGTTACATGTTGACTAAAATGTATAATGAAGAACTATTGGATGATAATAATTTTGTTAAACCGTTTCATGCATAAAATTTATGGATACGTCGTGCCTGTTTTTGTGATGAATTCATTAAAATTAAATAACTGTTCACTTAGCAATACGGTGTCGAAAGCATGATGTGTCGTTATTGGTGATATATTAAACACTGGCTCGCTTGTGTTTCACGAAAGTGTTTCATCTTTTGCTGGATCACTAAGGATCGATTCAACTGATTAGTAACAACTGTAGGGTTTTATGAGAAATGATGTAGTAACAACTGTAGGGTTTTATAAGAAATTTTAAAGCGTTAGAATTTGTTTTGAGGTTCACAGAGTGTTCATAAATCTCGGGAGCCTCTTTGAGAAGATGTACGTATCATTAACTTTCCTAAGATCTTGACTTCAAATAAAAACAGATGACCACGATTCTGAAAGTGTTTAAGCCAAAGTGCCAAAGACGATTTTCCTGAATCTCCGGCCAACTCTTCATATGCTCGTCCACCTTCTTGGATATTGTGCGCACTGTTTGTTCGACGGACACGCAATCTTAGCAGTCGAGGTTATACACACCATCCATTTTTAAGGAGTCTGGATTCTTCACTGATCTTAGCGGTCGTGATAACCTGCAATAATAAGAAACGTTTTAAAGAAATTGTATGTAGAGATTGTATTATTATTTGGAATCAGGCGATCTCATTTCATTTCAGAGCTTTTATTACGGCCCGCCCCTGGGTTTCGCAAGTTTACTGTACTCAAGTTTAAGAGGAAATTGAAATAGTGCTGACATCCGTTACACCTTAGTTAACTTTGACATCAATTTATTGTAACGTGTACTGAAATTCCAGATGACATTCCTTAATTAGTTTTTAGTAGCTTACAGAGAGACATTATTGCTAAATAATAATACACTAATCGTTTTATTTTACATTCACAGTAGTGTATAGTAGTTTTTTTTAATGAATGTGTTAAATGTTTGAACTGAGTTTAAGTTTTGCGAAATATTCAAGGCTCAATTCAAGATAACCTAACCGAAGAACGGAGGAGGTTAAAGAGGGAAGTAAAAGCAAGGAGTCTGCAGTGGGCTGGATATGTATCGAGAGTAAATTCATACACAGTAACCCAATAGGACACTCGACCGAGAACGAGGGAAAAATCTGCACTTATTCATCACGGAGATTAGCGGGAATTATCCAGGCAGATCTACAAGAGGAAGGTGAGTGCTAGCAGGCTGGACCATCAAAACCAATCCAGAAGATAGTTTACTATATTCAGTAGAGTACCAGCGGTACGGTCACTGGTCATATGGAGCTGTGAGCAATCTGCATTAAATTTTATAAAATTTACCATCGACTCTTATGTATGCAAACCGTAGCAAGAGAGGTGACATGCCAAATGAGGAAAAGTGATAAGACTATTCTTACCTACTGTGTTTTCACTGTATATTAACATTAAATTACATTACAGATTTGAACTACATTTACACAGACTACAATTACAATATTTTAAAATTAAAAGAGAGTAACGAAAGCATGGTTCACGAACTCGAGGCGGGCAACAGAATAAAATGCGCTCGCACCAGGCCGTTGCCGGACATACTCCGCTCGCTGCGTTGGCTTCCTCGACTGAGTTGTCAGGTGTTGACGTCCGGTACAATAGTAATTATTCGATTAAGGCTTCATTTTTAACGAAAACGGCTTGTTTGAGTGGTGAAAAATGCAAAAATCTATGCTGTAAACGAACGATTACTATAAACCAGGTTGTTAAAACCGGCCCTATCAACTAACATCAGATGTTTTGTTTGTTGGCCTCTTCGCATTTGCAAGATACTGTGGAGATGCACTCGGGTTTGTGAAGACACCTGAAACGGGCAGCGCTTATTTTGGTGGATGTAGAGTCCAATACGTTAGCTTCACTGTCAACCGCACTTCCGCGTTACCAACGTAGATGGATTAGAATGAGACTTACACGAAGTGGAGGCAAATGGTTAAGTGGCGTAAATTTTCAGCATTTGATCTTGCGGTTGCGGTCTACTTCTTTTTTACTCATTAAAACTCATATTTCTCGTTGAACACCTAAGTGCGTCTATTACATTATAGTGTTTAACTTTAAATGCAAAGAATGGGAATATAAAGTAATATTTTTCTCAGTTAGTGTCCACAAAATCGATATTTTTTTCCGAAAAACCAGAGAACGCAATTTTTCGCAAATTCATTTTCCAATATTTTTAATCCTGTTAGCGAGCAAAGGGCAATAATTCAGTAAAATCTGTCGTATCGAAGCCAAGTATTTTCCCCAAATAGGGCGACGTTGAATCGGCTTTCATTTAATCGGCGAGTAATTAAATATAGCTGGAAGCAATTAAAACATACATAAGAAATAAATTGTGGGATTTATTTATAAAATATACATTAAAGGTCTAAAATAAATTACGTCATCACTACCAATATAAGATAAATCATATCGGATAAATATTATTTTTAATAATGTTCTTTATTAAATAAATCATCTTCGAATCTTATATTTCTTATTCAGGCTGTTTGTCACATTTTTTCACATTTGACTTAAAGTAAATAATGTTCTTCTTTGTATAATATTTCATTGAAAATATTTTTAAAAATTTATATTAAATACAATATCTGAATGTTCTTTTGTATCATGTCATCTGTGTGGAAATTTAAAAGCAAGCTGATATATTACTTGGAGCGAATTTCCATTGAAATCAATTGTATGATGTTTTTGTTCTGGAGGTACATTTTTATTAATAAAAGCACTGTAATATGCTGTTATCTGCTATACTGTGGATAGGTTATTATTTTTATATAATATTTTGCTATATTACATTGTAAAGTAAATAATTGAAGGCGTCCTTATAAAAAGGGTATATATGAAATCCTTCCTAAATTGTTCCTTGCTCCAAAATTGAGGACAAATATCTAGAAGCGATTCTTTTGGCAGATTTTACGACGCGCAATAGACCATAGAGAGCATAATTATGTGGCCGGTTGGACACGCGTGATACTGGAATTCCTAAGTGGTTTTTTTTTTGAGGTATAGAACTTATTCGAAAAAAATCTGATGCCATTATTCTTACAATATAGGAAATAAAGATCGGAAAAATTAAGTGGTTTGTTTTTGAATTGACAACACTTTTTCCAGCGACTGGCGATTTGATAGCTGACATCTGATTCGTTCTCGTTTGGTTTGCCATTTCACCATGAATTTCACCATTTTGCCAGAAAAAAGTCACAAATTGTGCAAATTTATTTCGAAAATCTTGGTATCGTAATGACAGCCAATTTGACAGCTGGCATCTGATTCGTGCTCGTTTGGTTTGCAATTTCACCACGAATAGACTGATGCCAGAACAACGTGGCAAACACTAATGGCATAAAATTATCTTTCCAATAAATGCCAATAACATAGTCATTACCGCATTTTTAATGCGTTTTATTTAATTTTAAAGTTATATTCCACTAAAAAACACCGATAGAATAATGATCGTCGACATGATCGCCAAGCAAACTTGAACATAAAGAAGAAGACGAGGGGAGAATTGGTCAGGGAGTGGAAGAAAGCGAGTTCATAACGCAAGATACAATGATCACGTTTTAAATTAGTAATTAAATGAGTTTTTGGACTTTTCAGTGGAGTCCGGTGAGAACAAGAAGCGTGATTTTTATTTAAACATATATTTAGAAAAAAAATCATAATTATATATTTATCTGGCAGAATAATATAAACTATCAAAATATGAATAATATGTTAATTATTGTGATAGGAATATTATGAGATGTATCTCTTATTTCGGTCTCTTTTCAAAATATATGCTTAGGAAAAATTCATGCTTCTTTTTCTCACTGCACGCCCCTGCTAATGGCATAAAATTATCTATCCAATAATGTCAGTACCATAGCCATTACCACGATTTGTTTGTGTTTTATTTAATTTAAAATTTCTACACATATAAAATTACACCTTATATTTTGAACATACTTTTATTATATTATTATTACATTATTATTCTATATGAAGTTTGTCTCGAGGAATCGTTTTATAAAACCTACATAATGTGTACATTCAAAATCAGTCTAGGTACTCTGCACGCACTTGGGATATTTAACCGTGTTGGTAGATTTATTGTAAGTTGACTACTAACAAGCCTAATGCGATATTTGTGAGCCAAGTTACTCAATTTACAGCTGACATTTATAAATTGAAGTTGCAAAATTTAGTTAATCGGCTGTCGATATGAAACAATTAATTTATCTCATTACTAGCTGTAACCTGTCAAAAATGACGGTACTTTTACGTGTCGGTTGGTAAAGTAATTTGTACAAAAAAAGAAATAAGAAGAAAAAAAAAGAAAGAAAAGAAAAGAAAAAGAAGAAAAAACATATAAAAGAAGTAACAGACGTTAAAGGAAGTTGTTACGGATAGACACACAACAAAATAATTATTATTGTGATAACATACCCGTACATGACCGCCTTTATAAAATAGTACGATCAAAGAGGTAATTCTTCGTCTACGATGGCATTTTCTTAGCTCTTATCTTAGTAACTTTTATAGTTTCCTTACATATTTCTGAAGTACCTACAATCCAAATCCAATCCGTAAAAAAATAATAAATGTTGGCCGAAAATAAGTCAGCGCCAATTCATCGAAAAAATTTCTCTAAATTTGATTTTTTTCGGCTTGACGTACCTACATTAGAATATTTCGAAATTGGAATCCGCCGTAAACTATAAATATATTATTATGTATTTATATTTCCCCTGTCGACAGTTGATAGTACTATTTTACAAGTACTGTATTTTTGACGGATCACGCACATGCGGTGGTGGCAACATCGCTATCGTTACACGAAGTTTCGGGGACAGACAGACAGATAGACGGACAGACGGACAAACAGCGAAATTATTATAATTGGGATTTTGTTTTAGTTTATTCAGTATATTTTATTTTGTTTAGAACAATATAACTACATAGTTCTTCTTCTTCTTCTTCATAGTTCGATTACATTTTCTTAGAACTATAACTTACTTATTCAGTAGAGCGAATATTGAAGTTCGAGAAGTTTTCGAACCATTACGAATGACATTAAGTCCTAGATATAAAGATGATAAAAATTATAAACAAAGGACTTAGGAAATCAATTGTTCATGTAATAAAAATCAAAATTAGTAGGTTTACAAATGGAAATATTTACCTTTATTAATTTATTATTATTTTAATTTAATTTAGAATAAATCAATTTAGAAATATTTTAAAAAAAAGTAACACCAACTTTTATATTCTGAGACCATAAAAAATAATTAACACAGACCTGTACCGCTTACTTCAATTAAAGCAACTACTACCTAAATACCTAGTTGAGATAAGTGTACAAACTAAATATTAACTTATTATCACGAACGGTAATTATACATGCTAATGATACACTTTACATGCTAATGATATCTGATAGCGGGTACTACTGGATGACTTTATTCGTTCAATGATTGTCCGTCCTCAGAGTGATGGGGTAAGCCCATTGCCATTTTATTTTCTGGGCGCATTCAAACACATCAACTACTATTGTTCTATTATCTACTTTTTATTTCTCTGTTTCTTCATGTGATGCCCAACATATATTTTTTCATGTGTCTTTGCGTTAATTTTAGAACCTCCCATGTATCGAATGCTTGTCAAAGAGCAATACAAAAATGGAAAACTTTGACAATCATATTCAGGTGTCCGATCGCACTCCAGGCCGACTTAATACCGCGAACAATTTCTTCGAATACGTCTCCTGCTATGCAAAAAATGGGGGATATACTTGTGTTATGTCCCATTTCCCTAGTCTAAAGAACAGGTTTGGTTCGGCTCTGTACAATTTTATACTTTATCATTTTCGTATGGACCAATTCTGTATAATTTGATTTAAAACGTGATGTGACATCTGAATGCACTAGTAGTGTGGCTTGAACTTACTCAGAAAATGAACAATGCGTCGTTTAATAGGAGAGACGAGATGACTTCTCCCACACAATTAGCGTCCTCGTCCTTGCTCGATGAGCACCGTTAACTTGCGCCAAGTTCGCCCGCATTTTCTGCTACGGAAGGATATCTACTTGCGACGCGACAAAAAATGTAAACCATAAATAATCATAATCATCGGTGTAATTACTAAGTAGTGACGGACAGACAGACCGACATTCGGTATAAGAATAGTTGATAAATGGAAAAAGAAGCGTAGGAAGACGCCGCATCTCATGGATGCGAACTTGAGGGACTGGTGAAAGCGACTGAATTGTTTCGTGCGTCGGTGAATAGAGTCGTAATCGATCGCCGACCCCCAAAAGTAGATAGGCTAAGATGATGAAGATCGTATATTCGAATAAATAAAATAACTAAACTATCGTTATATGATGGCTTCCCACGTGTTCCTGGCTCTCAAAACCTATAGCTTAGGTACTACCAAATAAAGTTAAAAATTTCTCGGTTTCTAAAGTGAATTTTTTTCTAAATACATGGTTAATAAATTTTGGAAGAAAATAAAACGAAAAAAAGTTGATGAATGCAATCGCATGAACTCAAACGAACACAAATTATTAATTTCTTTAAATAATTATACACTTTTTCTTTTTCATTCACTTCTTCATTTACATACTTCTTTTACAATTCTCTTCAGTCTCTTTTTTTTTTGTTGCAATTGATATTTCTACGATAATTTGCTTAAATTTTACACCGTGTCCGGTTAACACTTATTGACAACGGATGATCCTGTCTCCTCAACCACAGGCCTCGGTCTAGCTAAGGAGCCAGGGAACAACAAATACTAAATAAATAATAAACACCCTGTCAAATAAACGCTGTTATACGAAGTTGTATATTTATGTATTTGAAGTTAAATAAATGGGTAAATAAAATAAATAGTTACAACTCTATATTTTTAAATATAACATGTATTAAGATAAGTACAGTACCTGTAAAAAATTATTATTTTGTATATATACAAAAAAGCCTTTCAAGCTAGGTACTGTGTATGGCATAATATATGAATAAAATTTATTATAGTGCACGTATAGCGTGCATTAAGCACATTTTCGCTTTGAACAAAGTTATAGTTCTGCGCCCCAATAGACTGCTACCCCTTTCGAGGTTAATTTTCCTCTTCCGCATAATAAGTGTCTGTGGAAGACGAATATTAATCCAAGTATTCTGCCAATTGCCAACAATAATAATAGACTAGCTACAGCTACACCCGTAAAAATGACGTAATTTTATATGCCGGTTCCTAAAGAATAAATATTTACGACACATATGAAAGAGTAATAACGATTTTTATCAAAATATTCAAACATTTTTTTTATATTTCTCCTGCCGGCAGTTGATGATATTATTTTAAACCCTGGCGAACGTGCTGGGTGAAACATAAAATAGTTCGCGTCTTTGCTAAGTCGTAGTATATATTTATAATATATTTTTGTCGATCCACGGAGAGGCGGCGGTAGCAACATGCGTTAAGCGGCTGGTTCAGGTTTTTCTAACCCGGAGTTCAAGCCCTATCTTTGGCCGTTTAATTTGTTTTTTCTTTCGGCCGTAAATTCTTACAAAATTACGGACGTTACACAAAGTTACGGTCAGTGAATTCCCAGGACCTTTTTATGAGTGTAAGCTCCTATATCGGTCCTACTAATACATCTCCAGGTTGGCATTTTTTCACTCTAAAGGCCATCTCCATGCCGCGTCGTGTAAAGAGCGACCCAGCAAGGAGAGGCCTTCAAAAGTTCATTCACTGTCCCTCTCCCACAGTAAGAAACTCCTTATTAAATGAAAAGTAAACAAAATAATACATACAAAATCAAAAGAAACATAGTAATGAAGATGATAAAATAATCTTAAAGTAATAGAACAATTAGAGTAATATAGTAAATCAAAGAAACATAGTAATGAATGGTTACAGAAATAATCGAAAAAAAATTAACACAAAAAAAAAAAACGTATAAGAAAAGCATCATGGGTATAAGAATGATAGGAGTTTGGTGGAAACGGGACAGTGGGGGGACAAAGAATAAACTGGAACTCTCCCTAATGGGAAGGACAAAACAGTAAACACCCAGAAACGGAGTGCGAGCCTGAACGCCACGGGTCCACAGTCTACATGGAAGTTACGGTCAGACAGTTAGACAGACAGACAACGAAAATATTATGTTTGATGTAGCCTGCCATTTTTAAGCTATCGCCGATTGCTCGCTGTTAGGCCCTTCTAGGAACTATGGTAGCTGCTTCGCGGCTGATAGTGACCGCTGCTTGGACATTATTGTCTGAAACACACAATCATGCTTTCAAAATATATTGAAATTTTTCGCCAAATAATTAAATGCAAAGCTTTTACTTCTATTACTCTTGTATGAAGTATTTATTTTTTCGGCATTCACGCTTTGCCTAAAACTTTTTCTATCACGCTCCTCTTCATTCATGTGTACCACCATCCGAATAACATTCCTACTTTAACCTTAGTCTTCACCTGGTATTGAAAATCTTCACCCGGTATTCCTACGTCTATGCTGTTCTACCCTTATATTTTGAATACATTTTTATTATTAAAGCGGAAAGTCAAAATTTTCGACAAAAAGTTTTACATTTAGTTCGTACACTGCCAGTATGAAAAAAATTTGTAACATAGCGAAGAAACGACACGACGACATTATGCATTGTATGCACGATGTATGTTCTATTCATATTAGAAATCTTACAGATTTAACTAAGACTTAAAACTAAGTTTTTGCGCTCAGGTGAGTTATTTATTATGTTTAGAAAGCTGGTTGTAAAGAATTTCAAATAGTTCCTTTTTAAATTTGTTTTCACATTAGTTCCTTATATTTATTTTTTGTTTTTGATTTTGTCTACAATTTTAATTTTAGAGTTCTTACCGAAGGAACCTTTGACCCGAGACATTGATTATTCAATAAACAGTGCTTTTAAAAAGTGTTTTCTTTTTATTAACAGTGAAACTATATTTGGCTACCATCGTTAATGGAAGGCTACCCGTTCAATGTTTGGTTACATTCTTTTAAAAACATCAAATTCGCAATGAAACGTTTTCATTACAATATAAAAAATTCATTTTATTGACACTTAGGCATGATTTAATTATCAAGGAACCTTATATTTTGAAGAATCGTAACTTCACCAATAAAAGTGAATTTATCATTTAATTATAATATATATTCTCCAAATTGATTCCATAATCCTTGACACGAAGTACCTAAAATATGACATTTTTTCAATAATGTTTCCCCTTGGATGTGATGTTAAGGGTATACATGAAAGGTAAATATTATTCACATAAGCCTTTGAAATTGATGACACTAGACCACTCACGACCCCGAGTGGCCGATTCTGCGAGAGCCTATAACCCTTTGGGAAAAGTAGGGTTGATTTTGAGAACCTACCCTAGATGTGTATATCAAGTTATATATTTATCACATCGATTCCATAGGTCAAATGTGTCATTTTAAACATGTAAGTAAAATATTGAATTTGATGTAAAGTTGAAAAAAAATATTATTTTCATGTAATTGAAAATCATTTAAACACATTGGAATATTAATAAATTATTTATTAATATTGGATGGAGGTTTCTTCAAAAATACGGATAGATCCATGTCTAGTAGTAGTATCGTGTGCTATTATAATCAATACAAAACATTTTTAAATAAGTATTTTTTTAATGAATATGCTTATTCACATTTATTAATTAGCGTAATCTTACGTACCTACTATGAGATTTAAGGTTAGATAGCTATTATATATTACAAGTAAAGTAAATACGTTACTGAAAATATTAAACGAAAATATATTTCCTTCAATAAAAGAAACGGTATATTTATAATGATTATCTTACACACTAATTTCGAAAATATTATTGATTCTCTTACTGAAACTTATAATTGCTACTTATTATGTTATGTATATTAAAGTTCATAATTTCAATTCCATAATTATAGCACGATATAGGTAGGTAGGTACGTAAGTATTATATAGCCTACGAAGTATAGAAGTAGAAACTAAATAAAAATAAAAAATATTTAATTGAACCATTCAATATTATGAACCATTGAAACATTAATGTCATGTTCACATATATGTCAAACTTACTTTTATATTTTATTGTGATCAGATGAACAGCTAGCTTGTGTCTGCTTCAATTTTAGCGAGGCAGAGCGTTATTATGAGCAATCCAATCGTCGGCCACCTAACACAACATGAAGTGGTAATGTTAATTACATACCTGGTTAAAGCGGTAAGATGTTTGGGAATAGGGCTGCATATAAATAAACATTTTATGTATCGTAGGATCCTTCTATTCTGTTTAAGGAGGTATTTTTTTTATTTTTCTATTGCCAGATACTTTGTGCATACTTCTTACTCGTTCGATATTAATAGTAAACTGGCTGCAACCCGTCAAAAATGACGTTACTTTTACATGCCGTTTCCTAAAGAATAAAAATTTACTTATTTACAGTCGACACCCATGAAATAGTAATAACAGTTTATAAACATATTTGAACATTTTTTTATTTCCTCTGCTGGCATTTAATGGTACTATTTTAAACCCCGGCGGTTGTGCTGGGTGGAATATAAAATGCTTCGCATTTTTGCTAAGCCCTAGTACATATTTATAGTTATTTTAGAGAAGCCGCGGTAGCAACATGCGTTAAGCGGCCAGTTCGGATTTGTTGGCCCGGTGTTCAAGCCACATTTCTGGTCGTTTAATTTGTTTTTTTAGCCGTGAATTCGAACGAAGTTACGGACGGACAGACAGTAAAATTATTATGTTTGATTTACTTTCGATGTCATACAAATACTTTAATCTTTCCAGAGTGTTTTGATTGATAGGAACGACAATAAGTTGATTTTCTCACATTCAAGACAAGCCGTCAAAAAAAAACGTTCTTCGAAAAATTTTAGATCGTGAATTTGTTGTTATTATTTTTTGCTTAATCATGCTCAGCACGCATAATTAAGCAAAAAAACAGTAAAAAATTACTATGATAGGATCAATATAAATATTATTTAGTAAGCATTTATTGTTTTTTATACAAAACTAAGTACCTTTTTATTCCCTGTTTTTTAACTCGTAGCGTCTGCTTGTCTACTTGCCGTCTTGTCTGCTTATCTGACGAAAAAACTTAGGATCGATTTAATCGAGCTGAATCTTTGCAAGCAGACTCGTGGCAACGATCAAGAATATCGATCAAATTTTCGTTAAAAAAAATAATTATAATATAATTTCGGATTTTTAAAAATTTTAATGTTTTTTTCAAATTGGAATCATTACCAAAGTTTGAATACTAGCAACGGCGGCTCGATAACGTCGCGGAATATTTTCTTAATTTGAATTACTCCGTCGGTATACATAATAGGTACTTCACTACGAATTTCGAAAATCTAAATTGACTGACAAATGTTTTTAGAATTTAATCTTCAAAGCATGAAGTGTCTTATCAAAGCTCAAAACATCTGACATTTTAGAAATATATTAAATGACTGTAAGTTTAGTGTTATGTTATATGTTTTAATTCGTCTTTGATTGTTGTTATATTTTACAAAGAAAGGGAGTATAATAAAAACTTGGTTTTTATGGGTTACTTTTTTTATCGATTTTATTGGAGGAATCCAACTGAAATTCCAAATATTGATTCGAATGATGCCAATGCACATATATAGCTTGAAACTGGCATTCGTCAACGTTTACAGTCTTAGAATAAGAATGATTTTTTTGTTAAAGTTTGTATTTTAAATAATGAACTGTACTCCCTTGCTGTAGATAAACCTATACGTATAAAATTCAATGTCTGTCTGTCTGCATGTCTGTCTGTTCTCTATACAAATCAACACCGTTTGTCCGATTTGATTCGAATTTTGCATACTTATGCTTTACGAGCGGGTGGGTAACATAGGCGCCATTTCCCCCCTATCCTTTACCCCTTCCCCTCCTCTGATATATTTTCGATGAAAATCTATACCGTTGAAACTTATTCTTTAGGACTCGACAGGTAACATAGGCGACACTTCCTCCCTATTTTTTTTAACTCTTCCTGATACATTTTCGATGCAAATCTGTACCGTTCGACCGATCGGACTCAAAATTTGGAAACTTATTCTTTAGGACTCGACGGGTAACATTGATGAAATTTTCTCTCTCCCTGATATATTTTCGATGCAAGTCTACAAATCGAATCTTTGTTTACCCTCACAAATTTATTTTAAACTTAATCCTTAACCCGTGCAACGCCGGGTACGAACAGCTAGTAGAAATATAAACTATATATTTGGAGCAATGCAATGATATCTTCTTTAAAGAATCACCCTTTCTATCTTTGTTTTCAGTACTTGATAAAAATAATAAGAAGTTAATTTAATTTAATTTAATTTTTAGTTATGTTATTATTTCACACTTACTTATCTTAAAAATTATAATATTTATTATTCAATATGAATTAACTTTAATAACTTACCTAAGCATTGAGATAATGTACTTCGATAGAAGATAATACTTGTGGAAAGGATATAAGTTTGGTCCGTTGATGTAATAAGGTTTGTTCCCGTTTAATGATGAAGGATGAAGGCATTATTGGCAATTGAAGTTAAGCTTTGTCGAGCTTTCTCAGGCTTACAAACATTAGTTTAGCTCTGTACTCCACGCAGAGACGACAGGGAAACCTAATGAAACTATTTGCTTAATAAACAGGAAGACTACTCTTTGTTCAAGAGTGCTCTCCTACAAGTCGGAGCACTTCACAGAACAGGTACCCGAGACACGGTGAAGTCGACAGAACTTAACCGCTTGACAATAATTATTCAGTCACTAATAATTTTCGTCTTCAAAATATGTATACAGATTTAGCAGAAATATATTAAATACGGAGACGGGCGTCTATATAAAGCTCTACTTGAAATCATGTCAGACATAAAATGTTAACAATATTTCTTTTTACAGCAGTATTTTATTTACATAAAATAATGTTATCTAACTGTGCTTCATTATCTTTACAATTATGTATAGAAATGGTATTATATTATATTATAGCGAGCAAATAAAGCGAAGTGAAAACATATTCTATAATACGCACAATTATTTAATTGCCATACGGGAGTTTTATTTTTTCGTGGCTAATTTTAGTGTCAGAAAACATAAAATTAAAATGTATAAACATATTACGACAAATAATTAATAAAAAAACTAGATATAATAAAATAAATAATTTTTACGGCGACAGGACCAAACAGTGCGTAATTCCGAAACTGCTCAACAAACTACCGGATAGAATAAAACAGGAAACGGGACATAAAAATATAGAAATTTATTTATAGAAATACTACAGTGAACTGTGAAAATTTGGTGATAGCTAAACGTATAAATATATATAAATAATTTCAATAGTGGATTATTATATGTTATATTATTATTTTAGAACAATTAAGTAATGTAATGTTAAATATACTGTAAGGTATCTTTGCGTATACGCTGGTAATATTTTTGCAAGATGCTGTAAAAAAAATATATACACACACACACACACCATATTATTATATATATATATATATAATAGATCTATATATAATTTATATATATATAATATCATATATATATATATATAAATAAAAATAAACTGGGTTGGTATGGTCACTAATGAATGACGTGTGATGGGGCGGATATGAAAGGAAAAAAAATTCTTTAATAATAAAAACCTGTAAATTGCAGTATTTTGGTCACGTCGCACTCCTAGAAAAACACCGCCACAATCCTTAAATGACAGTTTTTTCCTGTGAATTCTAAATTATTTGCCTGATCAGTATTATTGATAATAAGGCTGTACCTACAGTAAGGCTGCCATATCTCTATCTAGTAATTATTTGTAGGTTATACGAATTATTCTTGTATTCAAAATCCAATATTTTCGAAATATCTGAAACAGTGCAACAATTTAAATATGATTATAAACATTATATTCAAAACCATATATTATGTAAGTACACACCATCCAGATGGTTTGGTTTAATTAAATTGTAATTATTCTTGTATTAAATATCCAATATTTTCGAAATATCTGAAACAGTTTAACAATTTAAATATGGTTATAAACATTATATTCAAAACCATATATTATGTAAGTACACACCATCCAGGTGGTTTGGTTTGATTAAATTTTAATTAAAGTTGAGACAAAGAAATAAAGTTGAAAAATTGAATGCGATTTACTCAGCACGGGGGGTGCGATATCAAAAGGCACTCGGAAAGATATCAGATCATGCGTGTCATAATCGTGCCTTAAATAATGACGTCATCATTTAAGGCACGTCCTGCTATCAGAAAAGACCCTGCAAGACGGAGGTCATGCTGGCTGAAAAATCTAAAGCAGTGTTTCGAAAAGTCCATAGTCTATTTCGAGCTGAATGATCGCCAACACAATCGCCAACAGTCAGTGTATAAAATAGAATCATTTTACCTTAAAAACTAGATATATAATGAAGATTTATTTATTTTAAATTTTAATACTACACCTCGAAATTAGGCCCTAAGGAAATAAGGGAAACTAGGCCTCTGTAGGAAAACACAGAACAAAAGCACACAGGTTTAAGAAAATCACATAGACTCACCAGGGACCGTAGCCAACACTCCCGAAATGAGAAGCTAGAGTCATGCCCACTTGATTACCAGGGCTTATCATTTAACAATTTAACCTACCGTAACCCAACTAGAACACTAACAACAAAAAATAATTTGCGCCATTTCTTATACTTTTCTAGAATTTTAATAGTTTTATTTCTACAAGTTTACCTACAGTTTAATTTTAACAATTTTAACAAGAATTGAAGAATTCACAAAAATGCTAAACTAACAACACTTGGTTACTTTCCCAGCTGGAACTAACTTTGTGACCGCAGATCATAAATCTACACGATTTAAAACATTAATACTGCCTTTGTGTACTTTATTTAATATTCTATATTTGTGGGGTATAAATACACAGGCAGCTATATCCCAAAAATTATAACAATTTTTTGAATGCGGTCACGAGGATTAGGTACTAATTTAGAATGTATTGAATTATAGTTTTAATGTATCTATCCCTTCTAAAGTATTGTGTCCTCTAAATTTAGAGACTATGTTTCTTATAAAATCTCGAATTCAGTACATTATAAATTAGTAATCCTCGATGATCGCCTTCATTTTTTTTTGATATTGCTGCCTTTGCTTTTATACCCCACATATTTTGTCTGCGTACGTAATTAATAAACAAAAAAATAATTTTATATGTATGTTCTGAGAACACTACACAACACAAACACAATACTGGATTTGTCCACTGCGAGATTATTATTTTATTAAGATGAATTATAGAAGTCTCACATAGACGAGGCTATTTATTTGAGAAACGTGTAGGGAAGTCTCTTATCTATAAAATCGAGAATTCAGTACATTTTAAAGCGATTACATTCAAAACATTTATTTTTATTTTTTGGATATTGCTGCCTTTGCTTTAATACCCCACATATCTAGAGGCGAAAACGATTCTACAAAAAATATTTTTTATTTGTGGTATCAATGTATTTAGATTCTATGGAATATGTAGTTTATTTTCTATGTTTCTAAGAGCGAGCATCAAGAAAGATAAGCGTTTATTCCAAACAGTATATGATGCAAAAATTGTTATCTTAGCAAAATTTTATTTCAAGAACAAAAAACTTTAAACTGTAGTAAATAAAAATAAAATATAATTTAAATACGGTACCAGTGTACGGAATAGTTATTCGTCGGTATTATTGAATTAGTTATTAATATTTACTTTAACTATTCACTGATAAGTATTCTGGAATGGGTGTTAATATTTGAAAACGGTTACCTACCTTTATATAACGTGAAAATATATAATGTCTACATTTTACGTACTAATTGTGAACAATAAAAGCAAAAACAGCAAAATCCAAAAAATTTGACGGCAGTCATCCAGGATTACTACTGTATTCGAGATTTTAAAGGAAACATGATTTTGGAAGGGATAGAAACATATAATCTAGAATTCAGTACATTTTCAATTAGTAATCCTCGGTAACTTAATTCAAAACACTTTTTAATACCCCATAATATTTCTAGATTTTTAAGCTAAACTAATATTATACAAGAAATATAAATATGCATGCTGATCAGTGGTTGAATGATAAAGGAGAAGGAGTCAAGGGGATGGTCAACAAAGAACATCGAAGAGGTGTTATAATTATCTACTATTGTTGTATGATTAATCTTTTAATCAATTCACGACTTTTTAATGGATTTTAGGTTAATTTAATATTTATTTTTATTTCTGAGTTATTAACAAAATGTCATACTTGATTCGCATACATATTTATACAATACACATAGCAAGTTATGAAAAAAGTGCAGATAAATTCATAAAGTTACTCTATTTAACTTTTCAACTCTTTGTAAAACTTTTCGAAAAACTCGGATTGCTTACGGAGTAAGAGAAGTAGATTACAATGAAACAAGAAGAATAAATTTCACTCAACAAACCTTTGAAAATCTTTCGCTTAACAACAAATGTAATATATTCATTGTAGGTACCTACCTACATACAGTCTTCCCCTAAAGATTATATTATTATCTGCCTTATATATTTTTTCTTTTTCAGTATATCTTTGTGTCATTATGCTTTCTAATTTTTAAATAATCACATACTATGTTTTAAACCACTTAATTGCTATATATATTTTTGTCAACTAGTTTCGGTTGGACTCAACCTTCTTCAGGACAATTACAATATAGACTAATCTAGGTACAGAAATTTATAAAGGAGGAAAGAAAAAGAGAGAGGGACAGAGTGTCAACTAGGTGGGGGGGAGGGAATGGGAGGAGTTAACTGAAGATAGAGGGAACAACTTTAAAATCGGACTATTAGATAAATTTATTTGTTTATTTATTATTTGACTATTATTGTTGATAGCTTTATTAATTTCTAATGCTTCTAGATTGTTAAGTCGCAAACCTAATCCGTTTTTGTGTAAAATTTTTGGCCCTGTATTATTATTAAATGTGTGATTAAAATTAATTAGATGTTCGGCAAATTCAGAAAAACCTACATTTGTTAAGCATTTAATGTGTTCTTTTATTCTAATATTTACATTTCTCGATGTTTTACCAATATAGAAAGCTGGGCAATCATTACAGCTAAGTTTATAAATACCAGAATGGTTTAATATATTTTCTTTGTCTTTACAGTTACTTAATAATTTGCCTAAATTGTTACTGGTATAAAATGCTGGTATAAAATTTTATACCAGTAACAATTTAGGCAAATTATTAAGTAACTGTAAAGACAAAGAAAATATATTAAACCATTCTGGTATTTATAAACTTAGCTGTAATGATTGCCCAGCTTTCTATATTGGTAAAACATCGAGAAATGTAAATATTAGAATAAAAGAACACATTAAATGCTTAACAAATGTAGGATTTTCTGAATTTGCCGAACATCTAATTAATTTTAATCACACATTTAATAATAATACAGGGCCAAAAATTTTACACAAAAACGGATTAGGTTTGCGACTTAACAATCTAGAAGCATTAGAAATTAATAAAGCTATCAATAATAATAGTCAAATAATAAATAAACAAATAAATTTATCTAATAGTCCGATTTTAAAGTTGTTCCCTCTATCTTCAGTTAACTCCTCCCATTCCCTCCCCCCCACCTAGTTGACACTCTGTCCCTCTCTCTTTTTCTTTCCTCCTTTATAAATTTCTGTACCTAGATTAGTCTATATTGTAATTGTCCTGAAGAAGGTTGAGTCCAACCGAAACTAGTTGACAAAAATATATATAGCAATTAAGTGGTTTAAAACATAGTATGTAATTTTTTCTTAAATTTCTTATAATGTCAAGCCACAAAGTGTTTTCTTGCTTTGAAAAGTTTTTAAATAATCTTTCAGCCAAACATCATAACAATGAAAGAATCCGAATTTTAAATAATAATAGATACCTACCTACTTCTTGTTTTACCGTTTTCTACATCATTTTTCAAATCAGTAATTCACATGCATCTACCGTAAAAAACACAAAGCTTTTCAGTTGCGTGCAAGCTTCGATGCATAGTGATATTCATAGATGGCGGTAATATTAAATAAATCAAAATATATTATAAAAATTAATGTTATAATTTTTAAAAAGTACGTAAATATCTAATATTCTGACTTAAAATTAAATATACATTGAATGATGTAATAAATAAATAGGTACCTTTGCAGATCTATGCAGAAAATATCTACCTAGGTACATAAAACAAACTGGTTCATTAATCTACCTAATTATCGTTGCAAACATAATTAAATTCCTTAAGAACAGGGAGCTTATTTCTAAAACGGATGTGTTAATGAAAGTTTATATTAAATTATTATGTATGGGAAACGCCCTTGCAGTATATTTCCACCACTGGATATGCATCAACCACTCCAAAGCAACAATTATTTATGCAAAATCCTTTGTGAATTTTTAATATTATATCTTTCTCACAGCGTAGGAAACTGATTTAAACGCTATTACAGAGCAGTACACAACTTGTTTCCATTTTAATTATATATTATTCCTTTAAAGCAGGCGTCTTTATGTACTTAGGTAGTGTATAAAGTTAATCGCAGAAAAAGCAACCCTATGGACGTCGACTTTCCCACGCCAAAACCTTGGAGAAGTTAAAAGAAACGTAGAAGAAAGTTAAAATTCATACAAATTTCATTATCATAATATAGGGAAGTTGCAATTTTAGAACTATGTTCTGATCAATCAAATAAGATGAATCGTTTAGGGCCGGTTACATCAACTCGGTTTAAATAAAAGCGATTTAAATAAAAATGTATGCTTGTATGAAATATTAAACTCTGTTTAATATTTCATATAAGCTTAGATTTTTACTCTTTCTCCACCAAACAAACAACCCGAATCCGTGAAAACTTATGCTTTAAACGAACTTTAACTTTAATCCAATTTGATACAAACGGGCCTTAAAAAGATACACAGAAACGCGCTTCATTCTCTTTGCTACATCCTAAAGCGACAGCCATCAATGACCGTTATTCAAATTTTATACAAGATTTTTCTTATTACAATATTCCATTCCCCATCAACATCCCAACCCTCTTATCTTTCAATGATCAAATCACTTTAAAATTACTAACAAGATTCGTAAAAGCTAACGGTACAAATCTATAAAAATTAAATAAACTAACATTATGTACCCCATATCCTTTTCCATCACTAATACAATTGAATAATCCACACAGAATAATGTTTTTCCTAAAACGAATCGTTTCCAATTTAAATTTCTAAAATAAAAGAGAAAAAAAACGCAACCATCACACCCATTGCCAACGAAGAAACACACTTGTTTTGTGGCAAAAACACCCCATAGGGGTGAAACGCCAAGATAGAAGAAGAAGAAGATTAGATTTTATCGAGTTACGATTTTAATATTATGATGATAGTTCTCTATAAATATATAAAAGAAAAATCTTGTATATAAAGGGAGAGACGGTTTACGTTGTGAACATACACAATAAGAATATTTTATTAAAAATACAAATTAATACAATAAGTCTAACAAACAGTTCGATAATGATCATTAAAAAACCATATTGTATACCTGTACAAAGAAAAAGCGTGAAACACTTACAGTTCAATTTGTAAAATGTCTATCTAATTTGGATAATTACCTACTGTTAAAGATTAATTAATGTTCAATTTAGCACATATTTTATGTAAGTGGCTTTGTTGAGCTAACTCTTTGTAATGTATTAATTTAATTAAACTTTTTGTATTGTATTAATTTAACTGAATTTTTATAGTGTATTATTATTAATTTGATTTAACTTTAATGTATTCATTTCTTAATAATAAGTACCTATAGGTAAATTTCGTGTTGTAAAATGAAATACTTACGTAACATGCCCTAAAACAGGCCTACCTAGTTAGGAGGTTACTTATTTTATTGTATGATAAGTAATTTTATTGTATAATAAATATACAAAAAAATAAATGAAAATTATTAAGTAAAAAAAGCAACTTTTGCAAAGATAAAAAATAGTAGCATTTACGGTATAAGTAAAAGATTTATAAATTTTCAAAGAGAAAACAGATTGTGGCTTGATATTATATAAATTTAAAATTAAATTAAATACTTAGTTTTAAACCACTTATTACTATATATTCGTCAAATAGTTTCGGTTGGTATAATATAACAAGTATAATACTTGTCCTGATGAAGACCGAGACGAACCGAAACTAGTTGACGAATATACGTGGTTTCAAGCTAAGTATTTAATTTTATTTTAAAATTAAAAAATATTTTATGTTATAAAAATACCAACATTTTATTACACAATACAAGATTGTTTATGTTTTTTTATTGGAATAACATTTCTTAATTATATTCCAGCATTACAACCACAAAGCTCTTGGAAATGTGCGGTTTTTCGATGCTTACGCTATCTGCTCGAGACCATTCAGAAAATTTCTGCACCACAGGGAGCTATAAAATAAGTAGAAATGCCTTTGAGGGCCCGTAAGGGTGCGAAACGTGGTTTTTGGCGATGGACACGGACGGGTGGAAAGAGGTATATCAGTATATAAGCAGTACTGACCGCATTGCGGGAGGTTCATATTACATGGGATGTTTTTTTAGAGGTACAGAACTTCAAAATGAAATAAAACACATAAAAAACGTAGTAACAGCCATGGTATTGGCTTTGTTAGAAAGGTAATCTTATTCCATTAGTGTTACAATATGATTACTATACCATGATTTTCAAAAGAAATTTGCACAATTTGCAACGTTCCTCTGGCGTCTATGCATAGAGGTACGCCAAATAAAACTGAGCGCAAATCAGTTGCCAGCTGTCAACTTGTGTCAAACTGTCAGATGAAAAAGTGTTGCCAATTTGAAAAACAATTCTTTAAAATAACATCAATATTTAAACCTAATGGCTAAAATTATCTTTCTTGTAAAGCCAATACCATAGTAATTACCACGATTTTATGTTTTATTTTCCATTTAATTTCTGTACCTACTTCTAATAAAAATATTTTTAAAAAAATAATAATAATAAAATAATAATTTACGAACGAATATAGTAGGTACGTGATTGGATCGCGATATCCATGAAGTATACATATGGACTCATATTTATACATTTGTACATATTTTTAGTACAAAACGTAAATATGAATTATTTTTTCTTTATGAAATAATTTGCAAGAAGTACTCTTATAAATGGAAAGTTTATTTTATTTGTATGTATATTTCAATATAAATAAAACTTACGTTAGTTTTAAACGGTGCTTCATTGGTGTGATACCCGGAGGCCACAAAGAATATTAAATGTTCGTAAACAAGATTAGGTACTTGGATCAGTTGAGAATAATCACTGGTGGCGCATCCGCACAAACGCTGTCGAGGCATTTTAAACGATAATTAATCATCTTCTGTGTATAATTTTCTGGGATATTCTGCCGTGTATATGTTACCCCTCTGGCCGACGTTTCAGATTCCATTACAGGGTCCATCATCAGGGCTGATGGACCCTACAAAGGGATCCGAAATGTCGGTCAGAGAGGTCACATATACATAGCAGAATATTCCAGAAAACTATACACAGAAGATTCTGAACGGCCGTGAAAACCTGAGAACATTTATAATTAATCATGTTCAACAAACCTGGGCAATCCACAATCGCCTTTCTTATTATAAATAAAAAAAATGTTATAATTTTTTCTTCGTTGCATAGTTCTGTCAAATTAATTAATTGTATTTAATAATTGTAGTCAAGATTATCGAATGGAATAAGTAACTTATAGTTTATGAATCTAAAAAACATATGCTGTATTCTTCAACTTTTAGAGGAATAAATGTTATAGGAAAGTGGCCAAAGTATGGAATTAAATCTTTGTAAATTAAATTTGAATTTAAAATCGTTTGAATAATCTTAACACAAATCCGAGAAATTTAGTGTTTTATTTGTAATTTCATCAATGCGAGGAACGAATGTCAATTTTTCATCAAAAACAATATGCTAATCATTTATAGTGAAAATATTTGTAAGCTTTTTTTAATGAAGAAATGTCAACGTGAATTGTGATTGCGAGATAAGAGGATGCAGCCAAGCTACCGATCCCCTGTTGGGAGATAGGGACACCACTAGGCAGAGGTCTGAAAGGTGGCTATGCGATCATTTGTCGGCCACAGACCTGAGAGGATCTCAGAGCCAACTATAGAAATTATTAATAAAATTAAATACATGCTTATTTTTAAAAACTCATAACATGCTTAGTATTTCCAGCGGTCTATATTTATTTTTTTCAATAACTTCAAACATTTATTATATTAATAACGAAACAAAACATTATTTATATTAATAACAAGATAACACTTTATATAAACAACAATTTACTAAATTATCAATTTATTTTAGGGCCGATGGTCCCTTCATCAGGATACAACGTATACTAAAATTTTAAATTCGAAGTACTTATAAATCAGGCGCGTGCAGTAAGAACATTGAAGCACGACTTTTATTTAACCCATCAAAAATAACTGAACATTGGTTCGCGTCTTTGCTAAGCCCTAGTACATATTTACAATATCTGTTTGGCGCTCCACGGAGAGACGGCCGTGGCAACATGCGTGAAACGGCCGGTCCGGGTTTGCTGGCCCGGGGTTCAAGCCCCATCTCCGGCTGTTTAATTTGTTTTTTAGGCAAGAATTCGAAAGAAATTACGGATGTTACATGAAGTTACGAGGACAGACAGTTAGACGGACGGACCGGCGGGCGGACAGACGGACAGACAACGAATGTTTGATGTTTGGGAAAAAATATCGAAAGTAATTATTTTTTCGTATATGTTAATTATTGTGATAGGAATATTACGAGAAATATATTTTATTTCAATTTCTTTTCAAAATATATGCATAGGAAAAAGTAATGCTTCTTGTTCTCACTGCACGCTCCTACTATAAACAGTAACAAAAACAAAAAATCTTATTTTTAAAATTTCTTATTTATCCCACTGTTATCCTGTTTTATTGGAAAAATAAAAAGAAAGGGTTAAATAAGGTTTAAAAGTAAATTATAATATTTCAATAACCTGATCCTCTTTGCAACTACATAGTTACCTTTTAAATCTTTCATATCAGTTCTTAATTTATTATTCAGCTCCCATATATTAATTTTTTGCCTTTATTAATATACAATTTTAACCTTGGTAGGTATACCTCCGTTTTATCCTGATTAAGAAACCATTGGGCCCGAAACATGTTGATAATTTAATAAATAATGGCATATTATGCTAAGTGTTTTCTTGTTATTAATATGTCTACTATATCTAAATTTATATCATATATTATAGTAGGTACAGGTACATACATAATACTATTGAACCAGCTTAGTCATTAATATCGCGGAATTTTAATTTTCTGATTGCAATTCGTTCCTCAAAATGTTTTTTTTAATGTTCAGGAATTACTTTGAGTAAAACCATTTATTTCACTCGAGAGCCGACTTGAAATGCTCGCTTGGACGACGCCGAGTTAGTGTCTTGGGAGTCTTATTAAAAGTTTGTAACATTAATCTGGTTACGAGAATGTTGCGAATTTAACAAATAGGTTTTTAGTACACGAACAAAGCTTCATGATTGTAAAGTTCGCGACAGTTTTTAATTAGGATATATTATGTTTATTTCTTTTTCTCGATTCAACCTGTCTTATCATAAATAATTAAGACAGTTCAATCGTTCACTGTTGTTCCTAATTGAAGATTGATTTTCATATCAGGAATAATATTTAAATTTAAACCAAATAAAATTATATCATAACAAGATAAACAAATTTCTTGACCTAATAATACATACAGTAATAGCTAAAAAATTAATAAAAATGTTCTTAGATTTTCACGGCCGTTCAGAATCTTCTGGTTTATGTTTTCTGGGATATTCTGCCGTGTTTCTACTACCTTTCTGGCTTCTTGGCTTCTGAAGTATTGGCTTGCAACACCGTGTTGAAAACAGCGACACGGTGTTGCCAGCCAGCATTTAGACAATGATATACCCTGCTTTCGACACGATGTAAGCCGATATTTAACCACAACATCATCAACACACATTGCAACATATCAGGGTCCATCCTCCAATTGATGTAGTGTGTGGATGACGGTCTTAAGTTAAAGTTAAAAACCTCGTGGTATCTGGATCAATTAAATCGACGACTCCGCACAGTCCGACATCCGACATTAGATAAAACAGTGACATAACGATACAGACATTATTGTCAACACATGTCTCCGACACGGAAGCACAACACACTACACCAAGACATACACACTCTGCTTTCGACACGGTATTGCAATCTAGTACTTAACCTAATATAAACATGAACACACCCTGACTTCGGTACGGTATTGCAAGGTAATAAATACTTAACCTACACTTTAACACACACTCATCACATCAGCCCTGATGATGGACCTTGCTATGGGATTCGAAACGTCGGCCAGAGAGGTCATATATACTCGGCAAAATATCCCATAAAATATACACAGAAGATTCTAGACAGCCGTGAAAACCTGAGAACATTTTTAATGACAAAAATTAACAATCACCATTGGCAATGTGCGCACTACACGCAACGTCATCTATAATCAGGTGCATGTAGATTAGGGCAATGGATATGAAAATACCGTTTCCGAATAAAATATTATATTTAAAATATTTGCATCTACGTGCGTAATTGTAAACCTATGGTGAAGTTTCTATAACTAAAATCGTGTTTTAGTTATTAATATGTCAATAAACGACGTGGCGTATTACTGGAGAAATCCGAGCATTCACACACACAATGTTAACTACCAAGTGTTTTATTCAAATATCTCCAAAATGTGAGTCTGACTAGGGAACCGTAAATAAACAATGAAGACTGCAGTGCGGATCAATACTGCATATTGCGGATATTTAACATGTAAGTCAAAAAATTAACATAGTGAAATTCGTACATACATTTAATACTCAAGCGACGGTGAACAAAATTATTTTATTTAAATGAATCACGTGGTTGACGACCTTTGCATATTTTTCTACAAACAAATTATCATCAACCAAAAGTTGTTGTTTTTTCTTAACGTCAAAAATTATTTATTTATTTATTATGCGCTTAAGGCGTGCAGCGGATGTTGACCATAGAATAGGTGTGGGATGGATGAAATTCAGATCCGTAAGAGGAATTTTGTGTGACCCGAAAATGACCATAAAACTCAAAGGAAAGGCATACCAGACTATTTTTAGACACGCGATAATATATGGCTTCGAATGATGGACTATGTACAACTCCTACTAAGGGCAACTCGAAACAGCAGAAATTCGAATACTTAGATGTTCGGCAGCAGTAACACTAAAATATAGGATTCACGCTTTCTTGGTAGCTTGGGTGTAATGGACATGAACAGTAAGCTGGAGAAACGACAATGAGATGGTATGGGCACATAAGACGAAGACCACCAAACCACACGGTGAAGCAGGAAATGTCTATGGAGCTTCATCGACGGCCATTCAGAGGAAGACCAAAGAACTCATAGATGACTCAGTGCTCCAAAATTCTACAGAGAAACGGCCCGGGTGAAAGCGATACCCAGAACCGAAGAATATACAGTCTGAGAACGAGAAGAGCCGACCTAGGCAATGAATTGTGACAGTGCGAAGAAGAAGATGATTAAGGCTTTTAAATGTAAGGTAAATACATGTAAAGCAATAACACAAGCTCTAATAAAGCATAATGTAAAGTTAATGACATGTAAGATATAAGTGAGTTTACACAGAAAAAAGTAATAGCAATAACAATAATAATATTTAGCAAGTAGGTATAATTATAAATATTCAGGAAGTATTAGCAGTATAATGTTTGAGTATAATAACAAGAACACTTCATATACCACATCAAACATTTCACACAGAATTGAAAGCTGGCACATAAAATGAAGCGATATATTGAAAGTAAGCGAGAAGATAATTAGTCACACTTTCTATAAACGGCTCTATGTTAGTTATCTATTGGTCATATAGTTTTGCATCCATTTTTTTAGAGGAACTTTTATTCCACATTCATCCATTGCTGTTAATAATAAGTCGTGCTCGAATGCGTCGAATTCCTTTTTACTCCCTTTCTTTTAACTCGTAGTGTCTGGTTGCTTGTCTGAGGAAAAAACATTGTATCGATTTTTGACCCTTTTCCCGTGATCCAATCGAGCTGAAACTTTGCAAGCAGACTCGTGGCGATGATCAAGAAGATCTATCAAATTTTCGTTAAAAAAATTAATGATTATAGTATAATTTTGGATTTTTAGAAATTTTTAATTGTTTTTACATACTACTTACTCAGTTGTATGAAGAGACTGCGACGCATCTGGTAGACACTAAACCTGATTATAGTATTTGGATTTTTGGAAAATTTTTATTACTCCCTTTCGTAGCGTCGCCCGACCAAAGCCCAACGCGTAAGTTAAGCGCCAAACCAGTTTCCTTTAATAAATGAGAAAGGGAGTATAATAAAACCTTGGTTTTTATGGGTAAGTTTTTTAAAATCTATGAATATTATTCCTATTTTTTGTTTTTCGTTTAGATAGTTATTTATTTCGTCTGTCAAATTCGATAACAATTTAGTTGCATTTTTTTCTTTTTGGAATCCATGTTGTGCTTCGTTTATTATTTTTTTTTTTGTAGATATTGGTTTATTTGGCCCATTATTGCCTTTTCCATTATTTTGTCTATACATAATAAAAGAGCAATCGGTCTGAAATTTGTGAAGTCTTTGTGATTTCCTGATATATCCTGAAAATCGCTCTGATTATAGAAATTTTCAGATCCTCTAGTACAATTCATTTGGTTACACTAAGATTTATCAATTTTGCAATTATAGGACTAATTTCTTTTTTATCTTTTTTATGTCATCCATTCTAATTTTGTCGAAACCCGGTGAAGTACTATCCATTTTTTCGATGATGCGTTAAGTGTCAATTGGTGGGACTTCCTTAAACTGCATGGATGTGTTTGTTGTACATATGTTTTTCTATCTAAGAATTTAGTATTACATTTGTATTTAATTGCTGCTATTTTCTCAACAAAAGTTTTACTGAACATATTGCATATGTATTTAATATCTCCTAAATTACTCATATGATTCATAATAATACTATCTAGTGAGTTTTTTGTTTCCCAAGGAGTATATTTATTTTTTCCCATGTTTTTCTATGATTACCATTTACATTTTCAATGTCTTTCCTGTGGTTACTTATTTGTGTTGTTTCTAAATCTGGCGTATTCAAGACGGCTTTGATTATTATTTGCATCATTTTTCCACTTTCTAAAGAGTTTATCACGTTTTTTGATCATTCTTTTAATCTTTTCTGTTATCCACGGGTTATCATATCGATTTTTATTTCTTTTTCGATAAAAAAAAACAAAAAAAAAACCTGCCGGAAATGGGACTAGAACCCGGGTCAGCAAACCCGAATCGGCCGTATTACACATGTTGCTACGGTCGCCTCTCCGTGGACCGCCAAAAAAATGCTATAAAAATATACTAGGGCTTAGCAAAGACCGTCCGTCATTTTTTGTGGGTTACAGCTAGTTTATAATAAATAGCCCGTATCCAAGGATGATGATGTCAACTCGAAATAATGGAGCATATTCTGAAAATGACAAGATAGGTATTTTAGTGACTGTTGCCCTAACACTCAAAAATAGACAAAACGTAGATTTACGACAGCCCGCCTTCTTCGGTGATTACTGCCCCAATGCTCAAAAATGGACGGATTTATTATCGGGACGGGGCGTACGTCGCACTTGAAAACTTCTCGCTTGCCAGGAGGTACTCTCGTATCGCTGGTTGACCATTCTTGATTCGCTGTCGTTGTCCATTTATCTGTGACTTCCATTGGATGTTAAAACAAACTATTCGCGCGGCATGATACCAACGCACTTATAAAGACCAGTGTCCTAGACATTTCGCGAATCCTCTAGATCATTCCAGACTTTAGTTTCCAATTTAGTGTAAAAGATGTAGAGTGCTAAAAATCTTCGATTACGTGCAATTCTTTCTGCTTCTACTATCTCGTGGTAATATTTTATAAACACTTGAAGATGACAATACACTTTTTAGAATAAAGAAACTAGGACCTAATGTTTTTATTGAAAAGAAACTAAAAAAAAATTTACGATATATAAATTAATGGTAAAGCTTTTATGATAGAGAAATTATAATTAATGTATTCATAACATGACTACAAGACTACTACGCTCAACTAATTTTTTTTTTTTTATCTAAATTGAAAAGAAATAAAACATCACTATCTACTCGTAAAGTACACGGTAATTGTTTAATGTATAATATTAATATTTTGAATATAGTTTTTTATAAGTTGGTAGGCATATTTATTTTATTAGCAATGCGTATTTTAACTCGCACCCCTTTTAAAGGAGAAAAATATTTTTCATTCGGGGTTTGGAGGGTTGTTAAAGTTAACGAATTGGTATATATAGGATCAGCAATTTGGTAGTGTGAAGGAAGAATTCTCACCCTACCTACGGAATCTTCCGGTGTTCCTCTATGTGTCACGTGATGTGTGGCAAACGTGCAAGGGAAGCACAAGATACAATCAAATAACAAATAATACTCACAGTCTATTACGCTGAATTTATTGTGGAGTAATTGAAGTAAAAAGTGAAATTTCACTTTCAATGCTTCTAGTCGAGCGAATGGAGCCGTGCCACTGATTCCTGGCTTCTGATTGGTTGAGTCACTCTTTAAGGTTTAGGGACTATCTAGACTCTGGCTCATGATCACCGTTAGGGAAAAATAAACTTTTCATTTTACAATTTAAAACAATTACGCCAATTTATATTTGGTTTATTCTCGCGCCGGCCCTGCGTTCAGTTAAATTTCACCATCGCATTGTGGTGCGTAAACCGATTACTGATTAGCGCTCGATGACCAGAGACGCGCCCACTTGACCGCCATTCCTGACTCGGACGGTGCTCGCACCGATCTTCACTGTCCAATTTGTCATCAAAAAGTTCATCTCTTATAAAACATTGACTTTCACAATGACTCGGTACTTTTTACGCCAAAGCCGCATTTTACCATCAGCGTGCCAAAAATATTAAATTCACGTCATACGAAGCATAAATAACGAAATTGAAGGAATACGACTAGGTCACTTTTTTCTTTTGACTACTTTAATATAAGAATGTCATATAAACTTTTTAGCTGAAATTTAAGAAGCTCTTATTTTTATATATTTTATGCATATTTTGAATATATTTTAATGTTATTATTATATATTATACAAAATATTATATACAGGGTGTACCAGAGCTAGCAGAAGAATCTTGGCTGGTAGACTCCTGACTATGTTATGAGTCTAAAATGTTCAAGCAACCATGACCTATCATCAATAGTTATGGAGATATGCAATATTAACGTTTGCATTTTTTTTCAATATTTCTGACTTATTTTTGCAAAAATTTCAACTATCATTACAGTAACTTATATCGATTATGGAAAATTCATTTTCTTCAATACAACTTAAATAAAATGATAAAAACCTTGCACAAAATAACTTTTTTTAAATTTTTTCAAGGTTTTTATCATTTTATTCGACTTTTATTAAAGCGAATGAATTTTTCATAATCGATCTAAGTTACTGTAATGATAGTTCAACTTTTTGCAAAAAATAAGTAAGAAATATTGAAAAAAAATGAATCTTTGATATTGCATATCACCATAATTATTGATATTAGAATATGGTTACTTGAATATTTTAGACTCATAACATAGTCAAGAATCTACCTGCCAAGTTTCTACTGCTAGCTCCGATACACCCTGTATATGTTAAAAGCAAAAGCAGCAATATCCAAATGTTTTGAATGCTTTGAATGCGGTCACCGAGGATTAATAATTTAATACGTACTGAATTCTAGATTTTATTTATCTATCCCTTCCAAAATCATTTAAAGACTATGTTACTTATTAATTCTCAAATTCATAATATCATAAATTAGTTACCCGCAATGACTGTATTAATTTTTTTTTGATATTGCTGCCTTTGCTTTTAAATCCCACGTTAATACATATTTTAATTCCCACATATGTGCATTAAAATAAACGATTGTATTTATCTAGCCTCACAAACATTTTACGGTTTTTAAATACACATGATAGTTTTAAATTAATAATTACTATATACTTAAAATATATACTTTAAATCATTTGGTAGAATAATGACTATTTTTTACAATTTATGTTAACATCAGTTTGGTATTTGACAGGACACGCGTCATGCATGTAATTCTGCTTCAGAACTTCATGGGTCATGAATTGGTTACCATTCTTTGGGTGCATGTTCGATCGGAGTTAACTTTCAATTGATCGCTCAAACTCAACGCACAAAATAACATAAATATTTCTTCTTTCAAACCTATATTGATTCTGAAACACCAAAAAAAGGGCCGATGGCGCCCTCCTACGACTCCACAAATCATTCGAGTGTCGTCCGCCAGATGGTATCCAACAGGTTATGTCAAATGGTTCTGATTTACTTTAAAAGCTTCATTTCCTTTGAATAAAAAGTTTGACTTTGAAAAATAAATTTGTTTGATCATAAATGCCACACCAGCGTTTAGGCGTAAGCTTCTATCTAGTTGCTGGACAACCATATATAGACAGTATGCATCACTTGTCTTAACTAATATCTATTCTTACCAACTCAATCAGTACAGACTCTTTCTACTTAACATATGTATTCTATTTTCGCTCGAATAATTATTTGTAAATTATTACGTACCCAAAACAGTTCGTTTCATGGCGCTTAACGATAAACAATAAATAAATTATGTCTCGTAACTAGCAGCAAAATCTTCGGACACCTCTTCTTCATTCAATTTTTAAAAGGAATATTATTTAGACTTTGGGTGAATTGACAACAGTTAAGGAGATGAGCGACGTCTAAGACGCATTTTTTTCAATATATATTATGACCTATCTTCTAAAAAACGCCCTTCAAGAATCATGAACGTTGCTTAAATATTAAATATTAGATGGAATAGAAAAAAGAATAATTATTCACGTTGATATAAGTCAAATAAAATCCATAAGCTTGACGATCCGATGATCCAAGCAACATTATAAAAAGAAAGCCGTATCGCTAGAGAAGAGGTGATGGATACCATAAAGCGCTTAAAAAAATATTGAAAACCAGCTCATCCACGTGGTTTGAATCAGATAGAAAATGGGTGGTTAAAATTTGGCGTACTGGATTCTAAAATTCTCTATAAAATGATGAATGAGTTCGTGCCGATTATACAAGAATAACCTTATTGTCAATTATGAGCCAGCCAGGAAAAGTATGTTCTCGCATTAGATAGAACAATAGATACAGGAAGAAGAATGTCATTTTTAACTAGATGAAGAACAGCATAGCAACAAACTTTTCAGAAAAGACTGAGAATACGCAATAATGTGTACTTATGAAGAATTGGTGGACCTAGAGAAAGTACTCGACATCTTGTGGAAAGTGCTTCGCGAGTACGGAATAGGAGATGGCCTTCTCAGGAATTAGAGCCCTATATGCGGACTTCAACAGTTGTGCGCATATTAACGACACAATTTCGGTCAAGTTTTACGTCGTAGTGGGCATAAAACAGGGACGTCCACTTTAACTTAGTTATTTTTTTGGGCAGGAGTAGAAGCCAAACAGCGAGTGCTGTGAGAGTAGAAGATGTGGTGATTGATTCCTTCCTCTTTGTGGATGAGTTGGCTGGGCATCGACATTAGAAAACCCACAACATAAAATCATTTAGTAAATTGGATGCCCATGACCTTATATCCTGACCGTATCATTGCACGTACCAGCAAAAATACTCTACCATTCACAGCCTTTTAATACTAAAAAACGAGTACCTATACACAGATTATAGGTGAACTCTAGTCGCTACCGGTATCTGTTTAATGATCATTTCACCGTTAATTAGTTCGATTAATCTTTCTTCAAGGTGTGCGATGTGTAATTTAATTATATGATTGTTCATGTATCTACTTTTGAGTATATCATTATCATTACAACAAGCGTATGCAATTGTTTTTGTATTTATATATTATAATGAGTATATAATGTGTAAAGTGTGTATATTATATATTAATGTGCTCCAAAAAATTAAAGGTTTTATTTTTTATCGGGCACACTTTTATGAAATTTCAATAGCCAAAAAAATATTCAAATATTTTTTTTTCATTAAAATTAATTTAGGGGTCACTAACATTGATCAAAAATGTGCGTAGTTTAGAAAACGGAACATTTGAAAATAACGTTCTTTTTTGATATCGCCCCTGACGCATTGCACGGCCTACAGATGTCTGATAATATATAACTTGTGTAACACATTCCTATAACATTAGAGCAAACGTGGATATTAATGAAGATACATAAGTGTGGAATGTGAAGGAGTAGGTACCAAAAATTATTTGGTTCTTCTATAAACAAATAATTTCAACAATGTAGGTATTTTTCACTTAAAAATATGGCATTTTTAAAATAATAAATCTTATGGATTAATTATAATATGAATAATGCGCTCTAAGTGAACATTCATTATTAAATTTTTGATTATGCATTAAATAAATAATTGTATGTCTCGATGATTCCCATATATTCTCAAAATAAATATTTATGGCATTAAGACTTTCGAATAACTCCTACCTCAATGAGCTGAATTCCGCATTTTGTCGTATGTTTTAATTGAGTACTTCGCACGTTATTGGTTATAACGGTGACAAAGATGCAATTTTACATATCATTATAAAATCTGAATGATTAAAAAAATCATCATTATACAAAAATGTCATTTTAAATTGAATTATTAAACATCTCGATGGCGATAGACTAGACACACGTGTGTGAATAAGAAATTTCTCTTAATAAAATAGTATTATTTGATTTTTGATTGAGAAGGAAATATATGGTAATAATAAAAACTTAACTTCGTTATGTTTATCTTGCTCTAGTTTAGAAAAACTCCACCTACCTTTTTTTCTTCGAATTTATACCCGGATAACTTTAGAATAAGGATGATACTCATACAATTGTAATGCAGCCCAGTTCCTTCATAAATATTTAATTTAGCATTGTAATATGGCGAATTATTTAAACCCACGTGGAAGGTAAATTTAAATATTGTTATATTATTTATTAACATCTTCGTATTGTGTACGAAATCACTTAAAAATATTATAATTTCACGAAACGCGCACTTTTTAAATCCGGCAGATACCACAAAAATTATTTTAATTGACAGGTTTCTTGGACTACGGCAGTAAGGCACTCGCCTAGTGATCAATAATCGGATATTGAGCCTCGTTCCGGGGGATTATCAAATTATTACTTCTTAGTTTGAGAATAGTAACAGTTTTGTTTTTTACTTTTTACATTCATACAATAATTACAAAAGCATTGTAAAAAAACAGTATTATATTAACTTTTATGACATGATGAAATTTACTTTTAAAACTCGTGAATTTCTGAATTCGTGAAAATAAAATAAAAAATAAAATCACCGGATGGGCGTGAAAAAACTAGTCATTATTTTTTAATAAAGGCCTGTTCAAAATAGAAAAGTAGGTACTCATTTTTGAAAAGTAGGTACTCAAAGTAGGTGACTCATTTTTTTATGTGTAACATCTTTCCTCTCGCTTTCCTTGTGGGAGTGATTTCGTGAAAATGGACGAAAATTCGTAACAGGAAACTAGACCCCGAGGAAGAGCGCGCTATTTCCTTTGACCAATGAGCGCGCGCGGTGATATAGTTGGCGCACGGCGGTCTGGTGAATTAACGAAAAATTTTCCTTAAATTACCAGACCGCATATGTAGTCTCTAGTACTCGACCTTATAATATGTAGACTCTTTTTACTTGATGAACATTTTTGTTCCATTTTTAAAAAGCATACACTAGCACACTGTTTTATCGACATCGCCAAAATTACTTAATGATAGTTCACTGTGCGGCAAAATAAAATATTTAAAAAATGCACATACATTTTCTTTACGTGTATTTACTAATTAATAAAAATGTATATATTATTTAATAAAAATGTATATATTAATTAATATAAATGTATTTATAAATGAATTTTTAATAATAAGTGTCTGAAAAAAGTGCAGATTCATTGATAAAAAATGCAAGTGAATAATAATGAATAAGTATTCGAAAAATTATTTCCATATTTAGTTTTTTTCAATTTTGAGGTTAATTTTTGACGCTGCTCACTTGATATTTTTAATTGTGAGATGTCAAAATGATCATATGCAACTACTGCAAGGCTCGGTCGTTTTTTTTAAATACGGTGAGCTTACAAGAAAAAATTCCCGAGGAACGAAGAACTATTACGGAATCAATGGAACCTGAAACGGGATCCCCGAGACCAACTTCGGCACAACCAGCACACTTCAGTCAGAAAGCAAGAGTGTGTAGATTCTTCATCCTGCTTTGCATATTTAATCACCAAAACAAACCATCATATTTGGAAAGGTTATTATCGACATCGCATTTGAAAATATTATTACAAGAATATAGAAACATAAGAAATACACAGTATTGAGGATTCTCCAGCACTCTGAACGTTTTACAGTAAATTGGAAATTACTAGAATCAGAACAAATGGTGGAAATGCCGACTAAATTAGCGAAACGTCTGGCATCCCGAGACTGTATATAAATGGGACGATGTCATTACGGAAAACAGTTTATTGTGACAGTTCTGCGATTCCATGGAAAGAGGATGACTAGTGCGAATTATAAGCGGCCAGTGGAATTAATTAAGACCGTACCTACAAGACGTTCTATAGTGATTATTGTGATGAGAGATAAATTAATAAAGTATTCACAAACGTACGAATATTCTAGAAGACGAGGATAAAGTGTTTCTCGGGCGAGTGATAAGCGCAAAATTTCCGCAAAAATGTTCACAAAGTACTTAAACTTGTATTCTCATGTCACTAAATGACCATCTATTAGGGTCATCAATGACCTGTTGATGGTCTGTATGTTAAAAAAAAATTAGTGTGAATTAAAGAGCAATGCTCTATTTAATTTATATTCAGTAACTTTTGTGCATGGAATAAAACAATAATTCATTTTAAGTGTTTCATTTCTCCCACCGCCGCGATTCGTGATAATATCAATATCAATTTATTCGTTATCTACGCTCCTTTTAAACAATTCTATTATATTATGAACATTTCAAGAATATAAAACCGTTTTTCTGTTAATTAATATATTTTATAATATATTAAATTTAGTTTCACTAACGAAATGGAATTAATTGGCGTCTTCAAACACCATAAATGCCAATATTTTTCTTATCCAATCCAGAAAATGAAAGTCGAATTAAATTTTTTATGAAAAAATCCGATGGATCATTAGCATAATTTTATGCTCCATCATTTCATTAACTGAAAAATATTTATTTTTTGTAACTTTAGTTATTAATTTATTATAAAATTTAGAATAGATTATAAATTTGTAAACTTGTAAATTTTAGTAACAAATTATGAACGAGCAATAAAATCCAAAAAGCGTGATGTCATGAAATACTTTTGTTTTCAGGTTTTTGTGACACAGTTTTTAGTATGTCGCGTCGTCCCCAAACAATACTAAATAGAAAGCGTTACAAAGGCGAATGCACCGAGTGGAATCGTTCACACAGCTTACATTGAATCCCAATTATAGTAATTTCTTTATCTGTCCGTCCGTCGTAACTTCATGTAACGTCCGTAACTTCTTTATAGTTTTTATATTTCTTTTCTTTTTTTAATATAAATAAATTAATACTTATTCCTTAAGAACTGACATGTAAAAGTACCGTCATTTTTGACGGGTTGCAGCTAGTACTAAAAAGAAAGCGTTACAAAGGTGAGTACCGAGTGGAATTGTTTATTTTTTTTGAAAATGTAAACAAATTATTTTTTTATATTAACACATATTACACTATTAGATAGATAACTTTTTTTATTGCTTGCATTAAACATGATTAATTGTAAGAATGTGATAACAACAGAGTTTATTTACATTGAATCCCAATTATAATAATTTCGTTGTCTGTCCCTCCGTCCGTCCGTTGTAACTTCCGTAACTTCTTTATAGTAATTCTTTTTTTTCTTTATTATATTTATTATTTTTTATAGTATTTTCTTCTTTTTTTCTTTTATATAAATAAATAAATACTTATTCCATAGGAACTGACGCTTAAAAATACCGTCGTTTTTGACGGGTTATAGCTAGAAAGCGTTGCAAAAGCGAATGCATCGAGTGGGATTATTTACGCATCTTACATTGAATAATTGTCATATGCCAAAGATATGAGCTTTTTGTTCTGAAGGTTCATTAAAAAACGATTTCTTTATGTCAGAAATCAAAATTAAAAATTGATTATGAATTTTAAAACTTCATATTATATTATTATTCGGAACTGAAATAAGTTCAAGTATTTTTTATTATTGTACTGATTATATTACATATGTATTAGGTTTGCATGACTAGCTTGTTGGTATAGCGATTATGAATCTCACCTAATGATCCAGTGGTCACTGGTTCGAGGATACCAGCAAGTCAGTCCTATTTTCAAATACAAGCGTTTAGATTAATTTAGAGGTGGCTAAAATTTTAAGTTTTAATTTAAACACATGTCCCGTGTTCGGATCTTTATTTATGTGATAGGTAAAGGGGTGGTTTTTATTCTTGATATTAATTTTATTCCCTCAGCACACGTATCAGACTACTAGTCCTGTAGTTGTTATAAGATTAAAAGCTTAAATTTTCGTGAGCCGTAATTTTTTTTTTTTTTTTTTGAGAAATATACATTACAATTTAATTTTTTTTATAATAATCAAAAAAAATATTCGTTTAGAAAGACCAGTGAAGTTTCCTCGAAGCTGGTAAAAAAAATTAAATAAAAAAACAATGATAAAGAATATGTAATAAATAATATATATTTCAGAGATTTAAATTATGATAATTCATAAAATGGGAGAGGTGGGAAGAGTGAGGGAATGGGATTCAATTAAAGAAGTATAAAATTTAATTCAATAATCATAAATGAGATTACGGAGTTTCATTTTAAATTATCAGTAAAAATGTCTAGATTATTTGTAGAATTTAACAGATTGTATTTTGAGGTGGAACGAGTTACAAAGCAGTTTTTTAAGTAGTTAGTCCTACCAAAGTTTGGGTAAAATAAATAATTTGAACGCGTTGAGTACGTAGGACAACTTAAACCTATTTGCTCTAATAAATAGGGTGAGTCAACCAAGTTATTCAAGATTTTATAAAGATAACACAGATCTTGTATAATGAATAATTATTCAAAACGTTATTGCCATTTTCAGTTTTTTTCAATTATGAATGAATGTTATGAAAGCTTAAAAAAATTAGACAAGTGAGAACAGAAGTAGTGATAATATCGGTGACCCACTACGTTTCCATAAGTTTTATTTTTGTGAAAATCAAACTGTTTTGTGTTATCAGCCCCGAGAAGCGAATGACATGCAGTATGCACCCGGAGAAATTATTCCACTAAGTCTGCGTGACACGCACTATGTGGTCTTCAGATGTTTTAAGCCGGTCATCTATTTCTAGCTGTATCACAACTTTTACAAGCGTTTCCTTTAGGAAGAAGAACAAATCAACCTGCAATAGCCATTTGTCTGCTGCGATCTATACAACAATTTGTTGCACGACAGGGTGTAAAAGAACGAAATATTAAAATTATTAACTATTTTTTAACTTCTTCAAATTAATTCTTCAAAATTTTATTATTTATGCATTTCCCATATATTATTTTTTATATTTTTATTGTCTTTACTACGATTTTTGATTAATTTGTTAGTTTACATTGTATCCTAACAAAGGGACCATTGGCCTTGAAACATATTGATGTTTACAATATTACATAAGGGTTAAAACAAATTATATTTTTATACTTATATTTATTTTATAATTTTACAAATTCAGTAGTTATAGGAAACAGAAGTTTCACTTCACAAGATGCGTCATTATTTAAATATATTTTTGATGTGTAGTTATGTAAATTTTAAAATATTTTAGTGCAGGCAATAATTTTTCAGAAATAAAACTATCAAGAGTAAGCATATTAAATCGCTGTTATAATAAAATATAGCCAAACTATTTTGAGGTTAGTCGAGGCAATCCATGTGCTAAACTGCACTAATCGCGAATACGGGAAATTCACGCTATGAATTCAAATTGTGCATAGCTTTCAGATCCGTCTTGCTAATTTGATATCAGCGCCATTCTCGAACTAATACACCGATTAATCGTTTTAAGTTCACGGGTTATCAATACCGGGGAAATTTATAACATGTATGTGAGTTATATACTGTACACCAAACATTAAAATATGATCATATAGTACGCACTATGACAGTATGATTGTATCAGCGAAAGCCGGTTCCTTGTATAATACTTATTATTTAGGCAAAGGCTTCCTGGACTAGCAAACAGATACGAGCAGCTTGACGTTTTTGCCACCAACTTTATAATGTTCAAACATATTCTAAAAGGTGTATTGAAAAATTACTAGTATTCGTCGTATTGGACTTAAATAAGTGGATTGTATTTCAGTTGTTGATGGGGTTAGATAACCAACGATTGTGTAAAAATATTCTTATATTATGCTTTTCTAAGCTTGTGCTATTTATTACTTTCTACTTTATATAGGTATATATTTTTTGTATTTTTTATTATATTATGCTTTCTTTAAGATTCCGTTTTTCCTGTATACTTGCTTTTTACTTTATATTATATTTATATTTAGTAAATATGCTACCGCTATGTATATGTTTTCAACTTTATATTTTTTTTTTCTTTATTGTATTTCTTGGGCATTCACTGTGTAATAATTTCTAGATATTTTGTTTGAAGTATCCATTAATTTAACATGCATTTATTTTTGGAAAAACCCTGAAGGGCGTTAATAAATAACAAAGAAAATGATAATAACGTCATGGGATTGACAAGTGTTGAGGGACGACGATGAGCAAAATGTTTTAAACCCTAATAAAATGTTGAGGTATTTGATGATAAATATCACATCGTAAACACAGATATTTATTAAAAATATAAATATTAACACGAAATATCATCGTATCAATTATCTTACATTCTTAATACCGTTTCTTTCATACTGCTTATATTACTTAAATTTTTTTATACTGTTTCTTTTGAATTATTTATTTTATACTGTTTTTTAATACAGTTGATATTACTAACGTTTTTTATATTGATTTATTTTATGATGTCTATTGCTTTTGCTCTTGCTTTTATACTGTTCATAGTATTTTACCTTGGAACACAGAAAATACATTAAAATGTGAGGCGGTTTCTCTAGAACAAGCCTAGCCTAAGTGAAAAATCGTCAGGATTTCTTCTTGTAAATATAAAAAAAATATATGTTTTCAATCTAAGTTAAAAGATTTTTATATAAAAATGACTTCTTTTTATAGAACTTAAAATCCTGATCACAACCTTTGGACTAATAAGCTACTCTAGCTCAAGCTAGAGAGATGAATAATTGCTGAGATCTCACTCCCTTATCTCAATTCACACGGGCCACGTTAAAGCAAAGGTCAATGCCTTAAATCAATGACCTCAAGCGACCCGCTAATATATTAATTTATGCGCCACCTCTATTTCTGCACATCCTTCTTTAATCGCCTCTGATCTGGTGTCAGGTACGTATTGGCAAAGCATTGCGTGCTTTATCGACATGCCTTTTCAATCATCGGTCGCCCATCGCACTTTCCCAAGTGAACTATGCCCCGTCCCCCTCTCGCCACCCTGCGACGCATAGTGTGTCACTATCGCATGGACAGTGAAGGTAAATGAATTTTGATCCGTTCCTTTCCATCCGGCAGCCGACTTGTACAATTGCTTTATTTTTCCATTGATTCCGAAGGTAAGTAGTCATTTATTCAAAAACCGATAGAGAACACTGACGTACTTATGTTATTGGTGAATTTGGCGTTAACATTGTAGAGATTATTCCCAATGATCATTATTTAACCTTGTTATCTCTACGTGAGTTTAATAATATTTTTTACTATTTATGTTTTGAGAGAAACAGAATATCTTATGGACAGATGCAGTATCAAATTGACTACTTTTAAATATATAATTTTTTTATTATTTATTCGGTTCAAATATCAGTAAGCCGAAGTTACTGGTGTAAGGGTGGTCGTAACGAGAATATTGAGAGAAGAGGAGAAGAGTTAATAAAGATAATATTGTTAAGCAAATTAATAGTTCAAATTTCTTTTGATTTCCAAACTTTCAAAATTATTACCCGCAACGAGATGAAGAATTTTAATAGTACACGAATAATTAAAGAATGATTACTATCTGTGATGTGGTTAGCGAATTCAGAAAAATTATACTAACGTATTGTTTTAAATTAATTATTAAAAATATAAAAACATCATTTCATTTAAAATTGTCGCCATGCCATCCACCACGTCATTCGTCAAAGATTAACTCGACCATCAACTTCTCGCGAGAGTTATAAAAATTATCACTTGATGTGTCTGTTCTGTTTCTAAATATTGTTGAGTCGTCAATCTTTGCTTTAATAATGTTTAAGAGTTTTTTCATCATAATTTATAGCTTAAACTCATAGATTATGAATTTAATTTATGATTTGTGATAAATATATCCTGTTTGTGAGATATCTTTTAAAAAAAATGACATTTATGCGCCTACGTCAGTCGAACTTCTTTAAGCAAGTTTGAAATAAACTTAATTTAAATCATAATTTATAATAATGTCAATACATAATCATTTTGCTCTTTTTAATAAAGTAAATTTAAATCGTTTTAGAACAAGATATTTAAAACCGTACTTTAACTTATAATTTGTGTAAACAATTTGTGAGATTTTTGAATTGAATACTTGCAGATATTTTTTACTGATTACTGATAATAATATAATACAATGTTTTATGAAGTATAATTCTATTGATTTATTAATCAGTAATGAAACTGGGTTCATAAACTAAAACGCACAGTGAATGTATACTTACATAGAGAACGCTTTTTCGCACTTAGCTAGTAACAAAAGCTAATCTAATTGTTATAATATCGTACTATCATGATGGTTAGAGAATTTCATACATTATTTTTGTAGTTAGACTGGAATATGTATTAGGCCGGGCATATTATTTTTTTTGCAATTCTAATACCGACAAAATGGTTCCAAATGATGTCTTAATTACTTGTGTTAAATATTTGTCAAATCTAGAAACAATTTATTTCTCCGGATTGGCCTCAAAGTTTAGAAGAAAAAAATAATCCTCTTTTCTGGTTGGTATTAATGCTATTGCAAATTGAGATATTATATTTATTTCAATATTTTCGTGAACGATATATAGTCCTTTGTCTTTAAATTATTAACCAAAATAACAATCATAAGCCTCTATTTTGACAGTAAATGAGTTGAAATGAGGAGGGCGAGGGCCCCGAACTAGGCTTGTGCGCGACGAGTCGTGTTCATGCTACATGGAGAGAGCTCGCGTTGTCGCTATGAAACTCAGAAATTATTAAAATATCCTGTGCTTGGTGAAATAAAAGACAGTTGCCAACTTACGAAGAAGCGATATAGTTTTTGACAGTCAAGACATGGCACAACAAGCACGAAAAACTACCCATTATTTCAGACAAAAGCTGACATTGTAACAAGCAAAATAGAAGACATGTTGTGGATCTACTAGCGGAAATTCATGTTTTTCATTTGTATAGCCAAGTTTTAAAAAATAAGAAATTGAATAATCGACAATAGCCGATTGCTGGTTTTCGTAAAAACTATTTTTGGATGTTAGGAATATAATTTATTATCATAAAATTGCTCTACCTTAGTACTACATAACTCAACCGATTTACGCAAACATAATTTTAATTAAATACGTAATGTACCGTTCAGGCGACGGTACATATCCGCCAAATTTCAAATCCAAATGGCGATCTGCATGACTGCGTAGCTCCTGGGGATACATTATAGGTATGAGGATTTATTTAGTGTTTTTTATTGCTGGCAATATAGTAAGTGTACTATCGCTATTGAATTCGTAGTGTAATATACTACAATTTAAGATTTTGTGACACGTTTTTATCGTCAATATCAATGAATAAATTAATTACATATTATATGTTGAACGACAGACAAGATTAGTAATCTACTAATTACTAATTGAATTATTAAAATGGTAGTCAATATGTATATGTAATCTTTACATATTTTTGTCTCATTAAAAAAAATGAAAATCGATTAAATCAATGAAATTTTTGTGAGTCATATCGTAATGCGACACACATCAGATATAATAGGCGGTGAGTCACGCATACCTACAGTGTGTTATAGAAGACTCGTAATTTACATAAAAAATGAACACGTTTTAAAGAATACGCCTTATTTGATCTCATCGAAGTTAAATTTCACATCTATACGCAGACGAAAATAATTGCAGGTGATAAATTCTCACATGGGTGTGCTCCATATTTTAGATGTTTCTAAAATATCACGGACATCCATTTTAAATAATTTGATTGACCCTAATAAACATATTATAAACTATAAATCTTCAAACTGTCAGAAGAGTTTTGCACTTCATTTTTAGCCATACTAAAAGCCATGATAAAACTCAGAGGGACACACCTAACCCTAGGGCAAATTTATTTAAAACAGTAAAAAGTGTAGTTTTTAATATTCATTAACTTCCATAACGGTGTCTAGACTTGCCCCAAGACTTGAAAAAAGGCACAGAAGTACAGTGTAACATACTTTTATGCATTAAATTTCCACGTAGAAATGCTATATTATTTATACAAACGACCTCTTTCGTCGTAAGGGTTTCTGTATAGGGCTTTCTATTCCGGAATTTTTTTCTGAATAGGGATAACGGTGCCGGTAATTTTCAATCCCAGTGCCAACATCGGAAATTTTAATCTTTAAATTTTTAGTAAATTCAATTATTAATGTAATTGCACAAATAAAAAACTGAAAAAAAAATTAATACATAACACAACTAGCTTTGCCCGCGCGGCTTCGCGCTATCGCGCTATCTATCTATACTAATATATGAACTAATATATAAAGAGGTAAAGTTTGTGAGTTTGGATGTAGGAGATAATTTCCGAAACTACTCATCCGATTTCAAAAATTCTTTCACTAATATTTAGAACGGATGTTCAGGATGGACAAGGGCTATATATTATCCCGTTAAAATAAAGAGCTTTTCGCGGTGACCTATTTTACCACTAAAGTTGACGAAAAAATGGTCGAGCGATGCGTTTTTACAAACGCTGCTTCAACGGTAAGAAGTATTTAAACACTTTCTATAGAGAAGTTGTAGAACTCAAAAAGTTATATAAAATAACCGTGATGATATATTTATATGTTAAGGTTATTACACAAATTGATAAAATATTACTAAAAGTTATTAAAAATCGCGCGGGTACATAAAATATGAAACTAAATAATCAGTAAGATAAATAGACATAATAAATAAACAAATAAGTCTACGTCGTCAGTTTTGGGCAAAGATATTTTTTTTTAAACTAACTGCCTTAAATTAGAAAAATGTTTGAACTTTAGGTGACACTTGATGCTAATAAAATCGTTAGGTGTTAGAACGCCTTACTTGATGGCGAGCGTGACAATATGTTGATTTTACTTTCATCAGGATGCGGCACATTTGGCGCAGCCGCGTTCATAATTAATTCAACGGCAACACTTTCTAAAACAATGGATGTTTTCGGTCTTCCTGTCGACAAGAAGTGAAACCTACTCCTCTACTCCCCATTGGTCATCAGCACGTCAACTTTACAAGAGACATTTATATCGACTGCAGAGTACAATGCCTCGCGCCATCAAACTCTCTTTTTCAATTGACCTCTATGACATGGTGTAAGTTAAATTTTTTCTCACATGCTTCAAATATACAGCAATTTTATTGTTTTGTTATAGATTTCCACGCGCAAGTGTGATTGTGAGAAAATTTTCGTAGGTACAAAAAAGTTATACAAAACTTTTCCTTGGAATAATTTCTTTTTACTCCCTTTATATTAACTCGTGGCGTCTGCTTGCTTGCCGTCAACAAAAACTTTGGATCGATTTTTGACCCTTTTTCCGTGATCCATCGAGCTGAAACTTGGCAAGTAGACTCGTGGCGACGATCAAGAAAATCTATCAAATTTTCGTTAAAAAAAATTAATAATTATAGTATAATTTCGGATTTTTAGAAATTTTATTGGTTTTTTCAAATTGGAATCATTAGAAAAGTTTGATTACTAGCATAGCGGCCCGATAACGTCGCGGAATAATTTCTAAATTTGAATTACTCCGTCGGTATGCATAATAGGTACTTCAGTACGAATGTCGAAAATCTAAATTGACTGACAAATGTTTTTAGAATTTAATCTTCAAAGCATGAAGTGTCTTATCAAAGTTCAAAACATCTGACATTTTAGATATATATTAAATTACTGTAAGTTTAGTGTTATGTTATATGTTTTAATTCGTCTTTAATTGTTGTTATATTTTACAAAGAAAGGGAGTATAATAAAAACTTGGTTTTTATAGGTTACTTTTTTTTTCAATTTTTACTCCCTTTATATTAACTCGTGGCGTCTGCTTGTCTTCTTGTCTGCTGAAAAAACTTTGGATCCATTTTAAACCCCTTTCCCGTGATCCAATCGAGCTGAAACTTTGCAAGCAGACTCGTGGCGACGATCAAGAAGATCTATCAAATTTTCGTAAAAAAAATTAATAAAATATTGGATTTTTCAAATTTTGAATGGTTTTACATACAACTTATTAAGTTGTATGAAAATATTTCAACGCGTCTGGTAGACGCGAAACCTGATTATAGTATAATTTTGGATTTTTGGAAATTTTTTATTACTCCCTTTCGTAGCGTCGCCCGACCGAAGACCAACGCGTAGGTTAAGCGGAAAAAAAATGTTTCAACTAGTAAATGAGAAATGGAGTATAATAAAAACTTGGTTTTTATGGGTTACTTTCTTTGTAAGCTGCCGTTATTTATTGAAAAGAACTCCATTTTAATTTTTTTAAATTAAAAATCAAACACGAATCAAACACTGATCAGATAAGTTGATAAAAGCGTAATCTGCCGAAACGATCGTCATGTTTTTATAAAAAATATTGAACTCTAAAAATCATGTTTTTTTTTATTTTTTTTTATTTATTTATTTATCTTCATCTTGTTACATGACAGGAGATGGATCCGCTCATCTCACTAGGGAGAACCTGTGCCGAGATGAGCAGCTGAACAATATAGTTAGAACAAAAAATAATAAAGATATACAACAAAATACTATATAACTATAAAATTAATTAATAAATTAATTGAGTATATAAATATAAAATGTGGATAATAAGAACAGAATATACTGTAAAATACAAAAGCAATAGTGAAAGTAGAGTAATATATATAAAAATCATATGCATGGATAGTAATGTTTGATTTTTAATTTTTAATAAGTTATTTATTTTTACCTAATCACTTTTAAAATAGCATACTTGCAGTAAAATTTCGACTGACTTACGATATAAAAATATAGATATAGACGAATTGTAGATGTCTCACAGAGACGAAGCTATGTTATATGCAAGTCTTATTGTTTTATTGGGCTACACAGGGCTTGCGACGTGTCTTGACCGGCTTAAGTAAGTAAGATCACTTTACACAATGTAACGTTCATCGATTCCACCCAAAAACGACCATACACTAAACAATTTTTTTAATGTTGTATACGTATGTTATTTATTATTAACTCATTTTACATTTGAAACTACGCTATCGCCATTTATGGTACAAATTTGTAATTCACATGAAATAAGATGCGGGCGCTGGTCGATCAGATTTCTTTATTTTTTGACTAGAGCGTGAAGCAATAAGCAATGCTTCGTTTTTGTGAGATATATTTTTTTATTATTAAAATAATATTTATTAAAGATAAAAGTTAAACTTGTGTTTGGTGACAGAAGTAGGTACATGACGCATACCTACTATCTATTGATTATGCATGTAAGAAAAATATATATTTATAAAGTGAAACAAGAGTATGAAGTAAGAGCATGTACCTAAAATTAAATAGTAGTTAAACAATATAATATAAGGAATAAATGTGTAACAATGCATATTCTCAGGACCAACTGCGTAAAGCGCCCTTGAGGTGAGTATTTGCGAAAACGGCGCTATATAAATTATCCAAAACAAATTATTAAAAAAGTATATTATCTAGTTAAATATATAAATGTTTGAAGGATTACTTTTTTTAAGAAACGAAGTATAGCGAAAATAATATAAAGGTAAATGTACACCTATAATTTAACTTATTTTATTATTATCCATCTGTGGACAAATTCAGTAATTGTGTTCTTAGAACGAATAAAAGTATTTTAAATATGTACCATAAAATTTCTTCATGTACGTATAATGCAAAATAATTTATTTCGAGTACTACGTTATACAAGTTCTGATTTTAGTTATAAACATGAATTGCATAATAAATATAAAAATAAGTGAATACTTTATATTTCTTGTTCTCTTAATCCTCTTCTCATGGAGCATTCTAGCAAAACAAATAATACCTACATTTATAATCCACGTCTTGACATAAATTTATATAATACTGATTTTACTACTCGGCTTCGCCCGAGATTTGTATTCTTGTATATATTAATTTCATATTCTCTTATGTTTTAGTGAAAAACGATAAAAAAAAATTGAAGCTTGCAAAAAAGAAAAAAGCCGAAAAAATTAAATCATCATAAAAAAATTATTTAAATGATTAATTTAACTCAACACATTTAAATATAATTTCTTCTTCTTCTTCTTCTTTTTCTTTAAAAGAACCAGATTTTCGAAGTTTATTTTCTTATTAAAAAATTTGAAAAAACTATAGAAGCATTATGACATTTTTGTTTCATTTAAGCACTTATACTTACACAGAAAATTAAAAACTGCACAACTGGTGATAGAAATGATGTTGCAAGCTGAAATTAATCGCTTTAACCTAATTATTTTTGCAAATATTACAACATTAGAGCACATCGTTTGAGTTTTTGCCGTTTCAGGTTTTAGCTTTTAAAATTAAGGTGACGGACTTAGTTTAATATTATTTTTTGTCGTTCTTATAAATTCAATATATTCAAAATCGTATTAAATAATATTATTCTAATTAGATACATTTTTAAAATTTAATATGTATATATTTTACTACGCATCATAACTTTTAATCATATTTTAAACAAATTATCACTCTGAGATCCGAGTACCGAAGCTTATCCGATCAAATTAATTTCTTCTGAACATTTCCCAATACTAATCTACGTTATTTTTCAACCGAGTAATATGCTGCAGCAGTTTACTATTTCTGGCTAGTGAAGAAGAATTGAAAAAAATAACAATAATCCAAAATAAAGCATTAAGAATTATATGCAAGAATCAATACCCAAGAATCGAATACGAAAGAAGAGTAAGAAAGAAATCGATACACAAGAATCAGAGTGATGTTAGAAAGCCTACAAATAATGACATTTAGACAGATAATTCAATTTAATGTGCTTCTATTAATGGAAAAATAAATAGTTTCATATTTCTATTATACCAGTTTATAATTTAAACCAAGTGTTTGTCCGATTATTCGCCGTGGGCCGCATCCGCTAAATACTTACAAATATATTAGTTTCCTGTAATGCCTTATAAGGAAAACGCGACTTGAATAATACATAATCGAATTTCAGAACTAAACTTTAACTGCGGCATTTGCAATATAGTCGTGGTAGTTCTGTGTAACATTAAAAAGAGAGGTATCTGATTTAAGTATGTAAACAGAAAGAAGAAGTTAATACCCAGCTCGAGCGTGTGAGTAGGCACAGACGTGGGTGACGCTTGACTTATGTCGGCCGGTTAAGTTGGACCGGAATTATTATCTCGTATAATCAAAATGATTTGTATGTTTGTATGTTTTCTACTGTGATCCCTTGTCAAAAGTAATCGCGTGGGAAAATCTCAAATATTTGTTCATGTATGTAAATATAAAGATACTACCTCGAACGGCCAAAGGTGGGTTTGGATAAGGAAGGTATACAAAAAAAACTGAACTGTAATTGGCTCGGCATTGAGTGGGCGAATGGTTTCTACGGATCCCGACATCGAGGGTCGACCACCGCATTAAGCAGTAGTTAATTATACTCTTATAATACACAATATTCGTATAAGTTAGTAGAGGATCCTGATGAAAAAATGAATGAAAGTAGACAGAATGCGGTTGAAATGCAGTCACCAAAGCGGTTGTGTGGAAAATCTTTGTTCGATAGAGTTAGGAATGAACAAATTAAAAGTGAATGTAATGCTGGCTTTAGCATGGTAGATAGAATAAAGAAAAGATCGCTGAGACGGTTTGGTCATGTACATGGAAAGAATGAGCGAGGAAAGGATGGTTAAGAAAATATATGCGGCGAGTATTGAAAGCAGCTGAAGTAGAAGGCGTCCGCGAAGCACCTGACACGAACAGAAACTGCAAATATTGAAGAATGGCCTTGTTAAAAGCCTCAAAAACCGCAACATGCATGAGAAGATGTATGAATGTAGCCGAAGCAAACGTGGTGTGCTAAGATATAAAAATATGGTATTTCATCCTCTCTGCCTATCCCTCACACAAGCATCATCCACTCTGCTCGTGCACACACACATATCATCACATTGAGATACATTACAATAAGGTTGCTATTTTGGTATTAACGAGATTTTTCTTATTATTGCTCGTCAAGACCGGTGGCATGCTAAAAATACCAACCAACCAGAAAACACACAAAAAAACAATTTTAAGTTAATGAAAAGAAAAAGATTTCAAAGAGTGGTTAAATGCAATGCTGATCATCCTGAATTGTTTTCTTTTAATATCAAAATATAAATGAGATAATTACAGTACAGTAAGTAGTAGGACCGAGTAGGTGATAAACCAAAACATAGTAACTCTTTACATTCTAAAGCTCATTTTTTCACTGACTATATTAGATTGAAGCAGTTTTAGTAACGGGGAGAAAGTGAGAATCATTATTTATGGAAACAAATGTTGTTTGAAGAAAAGGATGAAAAATGTACATTGACAAAAAAGTTGCAACGAAGAAAAAACTTTAAATATAACTAATTTTGAGAATATTTTTTTTTAATATTATTTGAAAATGGTTAAAAATTATGTACATGTGTACATTATATTCTGATGTATAAAAGCAAAGGCAGCAATATCCAAAAAATTAAAAAAAATATTTTGAATGCAGTCATCGAGGATTACTAATTTAGATTGCATTGTATCTAGATTTTATATATCTATCCTGAATTCATTACATTACTTATTAGTAATCCTCGATGAATGCTTCCATTTTTTTTTTGATATTGCTGCCTTTGCTTTTAGGTATACCCCACATTTTTAATATTTATTTATTTAATTGATAATATATATAATATTTTATTACAATGCTAGAAAAGGTTTACAATTCAATTTTTTTGTATGTGTATACCTCACCATATATACATATATGTTATAGACGAAGTGTAAATTTTGATATTGTATACATTAACTCATAGTTAGTAAATACATATACTAGTTAATGTATACATTATCGAATTTTAGCATTTTGTAACATATATACTACTTAAATGTGTATTTAAAAATATAATGATTTTCTCCTTTGGTCAATTAGTTTCCTTAACATATGCCTGTTTTTGACAGCCCACAATGTTGATAAAAATCATTAATAATATATATATTTAAGGGTTTTAACATTCAAAATTTTATGTTCAGTAATTGAAGAATTCAAAATTTTAATGAATTAAAATGCTCCTCGTCATCCAAAAATTACAATCTTCAGGCTGGTTTTGCAATAATGAGTAATATTTCTATTTCAACATTCAAACAGAACTAAGGCTTTGCTCTAAGGCGTTATTCTAAGGATGCTGTGCGTCACAAAACCGGATGTATTTATGAGAGTGAAATAACCTGTCAAACAAAAAACCCAGCATACCTAGCATGTATAACATCCGCACTACGTAATCCTTTTGTCACACGATTTCCCGGTACGACGACATGTGAAAAGAAAGGCTGCCGTCGATTAATCCGCAGCCTTGTGGCACATAGCAAACAGCGCAGATCGAAAGCATTTAAAAAATAATCTTCTTGTCATTTGGCTTTTCAATTTTAACGAAATGGCTTTTTTACTAGCGCGAGTCTATGCAGCGTGTTGTGACTAGCCGAGGCTTTCTTTCTACTTCCGATGACGCTTTCCGCTCGCCCGTACGTTGAAATCACTTCCATACACATTATGACTTCAGTACCGCGCCAAGAGCCCACTTCGCTTGACGGACGCTCGCGACAGGCAACCCGAGTCCGGCCGCGATCTCTAAAACACACCTACAGTGCGCCTAACTAATATTTCTGACGGTAATGTCTCATGTGTTGTTACAAATATAACATCTTTCGACTCGTAGTTTTATCTAGTGATAGAATATAATAAGTAGTTCCTCATATTTTCAAAATAACATTAATAGTAAAACATTTAAAATATATGCACATTAAGGCGACGTATTTATAAACGTAAAATTTTCCTGTTAGTGACAAAAATGGTAAGAAACACATTCAATAATTAACCTAAAAATTTACTGCTCAATTATATAAATTAAACTTTTCGACAAGTAGGACATTATTGCGTGAACTCTTTATTAAATCAATAAAATGTGACTGTTTCAAGTAATAAACTTCATCTCGCGCCGTTTTCAATGTGACACCTCGCACAATGGAAACAATTTATAAAACAAATGTACATGTGTAGAATCCGTAGTGTATTGACATATCTCATGCTGCGCCGCGGCAGTCCGTATTGTTAGCGTCCTCGAGTGCTAATCTGTCTAGAGCTGTCGTCCGCGTGACGTGTGACTGGGTTAAGTCAACCAATCATCACATACCTGCGCATGCGAATGAGGCTGATGCCAATATTTTCGGTATCGCCAATAGGATGGAAAGGGGTTTTGACGCTGTTGAATAAAAAAAGTCCGCAATTACTTTTTATTGATCTGTTTGACATTATATCAAAAAATAATCGTAGTATACGGAAAAAATATCCTAACAGGTGTAATCATTCAGAAAATTATCCTAATATGTGTAATCCATTCATTTAGAAGCAATTTTTCCTATCTGATTAAATATTATCAAATTCACCCTTCTAACACGAATTTCTGCTGTATTTGTACTTATGAATTTTTTCGTATAAGCATATTTATATATTTACGAGTTTCTGATATATTTGTTTTTACGAATTTATTAATATAAATATGTTTAGACTTTATAAATTATGACTATTTGTTTAGTAGGTAAAGACAGATTTTATCTATCTTTACCTACTAAACATCTATCAACGAAAACTTATTTTTCGACATACGAGTACCTACCTAATCTAACACGGTGATTATATATGTACATTTTTTATATTATTTAATTAAATATATTTCATGATACATATATGCTCATTTTTTCCTCTCTATTTTTTTGAGTTACATAAATATTAAATACTCATTGATTAGTATTTTGTTTTAGCTTGTTTTTTATGGTTCAAATTCAATTTTAAAAATTAAATACAACCTCTCTTAGATTTCATGTACAAAGACTCTCTGAGTCAAGTCATTTATACTATACCGTACGTCTCGAAAGCCTTTAATATTTGGTCCTCATTGCAAGCAGTGGGCAGTATAACATCATTTCAAACCTTTTCAAAAGATTGATATCCCCGTCCCGAAAACTGATCAGTTTAGCCTCATTGCAAAATAATCTGTTATTCTAAAATGTGATCTAATGCATTAAAGTTGACGCTGTCCGTGGTAAAAATGCAGATCCTCGATTTGAATCTATTTATTATGTACCTAAATACCACCACGGAAACAGAGACGCGTGTACGCACACCCAAGTGCTTGAGCTCTAGAATAGGTGTCCCATTTGGTAGTGTAAGCGACACCTTAATGACTACTGTACTCTCATACATACAAATTTAATACTGCTAGCTGGTCTTTTGGTCAGTAAAAGCCATTTAAATAAGATATTTTAAAACATTTTCTCACATCTAGAGATATCACTGCATAAATCTTGACCATTTTCTGACACTTGCATTTTAAAATCAAACATTTTTTCTCGTAGCTGCTTAATTAAATTTAATATTATAAGTATAATAAACATGTTGATTTCAATTTATAATAATCTTGAGATAAATTTTATAAGCATTAAGAGATATTCTTATTTTACAAATAATATTTACGAATAACGATAAATTATTATTTCTTACGAGACATTAAACCTACTGACATTTTTATTTATACTGTTATAATTTTCGTGATTTATTTATAGCTAGCATAAAGCAATCTGCTGACGCCGATTGTTAGGCCCTGCGGGCGCCTATGTGTTGCTGCACTATAAATTGTGCAGCATCATAACAATTAGAATTTTATACACAATTGTATTCATAGCGCAAGCTTCACTGGGTTGATCTTTTGCTAAGGAAGTCATGTTATACTAAATAAAGATTATAAAATACCAACAACACAAAGCCCAATAAATTTAAGCATTAAAAATAATATAAGATAGAGATTTTGTAAAGTGAATTTGATTAAAATTTAAAATAAATTAATTTTATAAACGTAATATGAAATATTATATATATGTGTGTGTGTGTGTGTGTATACGAAGACAGTAAAAAAATGGTGTTACAATATTGTAAAAATATTATTGCAATCTGATTGAAGAGGACGATTTCAGTATTTTAAATAGATATGAAATGTAAATATAAAATATGGATTACGATAAAACTTATGTTGAAGTTGTGAATGAATATCATAAATTAGGAATTTAAGAAGGTGAAACAAGTTTTAATTTTTATCAAATTGAATTGATCATTGTTAATAATGTATTAATCGTCATCGTTCAGAATTTTTTTTTTTGAACCCTTTTTTTATATTTCTTTTAAAAAATAAATTTTCCTCCTTGTCATTAATTTTATTTTCACAAAATGCATCAAACAACATGCTCACAAGTAACAAGCTCCAATATAGAGAAAAATATTAATAAAAAACATTAATTTGTTTAGAATAATTCAGTTCATATATTTAAAATATCTGAATTTTCACGATAGTAATGAAAATTAAAAAAACATACATACATAACTAAGTAAAAATTGTGTACAGTAGTAGATTGGACAAAAACGTGTTAGAAGATTATAAACTACATATGATCCGGTTTATTATTAGTTCAAATTTCGCGATAAAATTTTAATATTTTTTTGTATTAATTTCAATATATTTAATTTTTTTTTTGGATATTGCTCTTTAACGTTCATTCCTTTCTAAATTTCCACGGAATTACGGATATACGGATATACGGATATAGATATTACGGAAATACGAATATAGGAGACCATTTCTATCTGCATTCTATCTTCCATTTTTTTTAATACGGTTTCTATCGTATTTCAAAAAATATCTACACTGTCGTCGAAATAAGTTGAAATTATTGTCATAAAAAATGTAGAAATAAAAAAGTTACCGATCTCGTTCTAAATTTGCAAAAAATCAAATCAAAAATCGTTTGTCAGATGTTTCAATGTATTTTATCTCTGCATTGATTACTCATTTTTATGAATCATCGTAGCAATTTGAAAACATGTGTGAAAATAACATCAAACAAAAATATTTGATTAGATATTTTTTTTAAATGATACAACCACCCTCTGGTGGTTATGGTGGTGGATAGCCCTTGGTGTCCCATTGAGAATGTGCGAGTTTGGTGGGGATGGCTGAGCGTGGGTGGGAGTTGGTGACGAAAATGTGCATTCTAGCACATTGTTTTGTTATAGGAAGGCCGTAAATGCTTCCGATTGTTTTAAAATAGGCGCGCTGACTGTGTCGGTGAGTCAAGAAGGTTCCGGAAAAACCTGCTCTAGAATATTCTGGAAGGAGAAGGTTCTAGAAAATTCCCGAAAGTTCTATAAGGTTCTAAACTGAGTGGCGGAATGTGTCAGTGTGTCTAGAAGGTTTCTGTACATTCGAATTTCTTGGAAGTTCTGGAAGGAGAATGTTCGCGAAAGTTCTATGACGATCCAAACAGTGTTCTAAAAATCTACGCGTGCGAAGCCGCGCTGGCACAGCAAGTTATATATATATATATATATTTATTTATTTATTTATTTAATATTCATGGAAGACCAACAGCACAACAAAGAAGCATAGAAAACATTGA
>JADDOH010023938.1:0-61555 GCA_016648135.1 Agrypnia vestita
GCTCCCGACCAAATACGAAATTGAACTGAATGACAAAGCGAGGGGTTACCGCCGGGTGCGGGTTTTAGTTTCAAAGTCGCCGCACACCAATTTACGTCGGGCAAGCAATAATTATACATTATTGAAAGTTGTATTTTTTTAATTAAAATTTTCATTTTTCTGTTAATTGGTATATAAAATACAATAAAAGAGTTTTATATGCCGAATATATTGTTTTATTACTATTATTCCGCTGATGCCCTCTGTTTCTGCTGCCTTCGACAAGCAATTTTCCTTACCATCCTATCCTTGCTCATCAGTTCCACATGACCAAACCACGCGACAACATTAAAGTTCGTGTTTCAGTGGCCATGTCACTGGCTCTGCATACTGAAAATTCCAGGTTCGATTCCCGGTGAGGTCGCAATCATGTTTCTGATTTCTTTAAAATCTAGGTGTTTTTGCCGGACCGCAATTAATTGTGCCTTCAGGCCCGTTGTGGCATTAAAAATTGCTGTACATTATGGTTCGAGGGCATAATCCCGGTCTTCTACAATATAGCAATTACCAAATCTGATACCTAGTACCGTTTGTCGTAACTTTATATTTTGTTTAACCCGTTTTGGAAAAAGTTACTAAAAACTCGAGTTTAAACTCTACCATGACTTTGATCCAACTTGAAACCACTTTTTTAATAAAAAAATCTGAATTAGATGTTTTTTTAAATTTCATTTAATGATAATTAAAACTATTAAGTGCATCCATTACTATATCATATTTGTCATTTGTATTAATCAAAATATGTAACAATTTCCATCACTAACGCTACTAGATGGCTCAAATAAAATAAATTAAAGAGGTAAATTTTCTATTTAATAATGTCCATCACTAACGTCATTTAACTATTTATTTAACTACGCTACGCCAGATCAATTCATTTTTGCGTTGTTCTCACAGCCTTAACTGGCTGCTGAAATATGTAATAAAATTACGTCATTTTTGACGGGATGTAACTACTTTAATTTGGTAAATGAATTATGAATAAAGCGTAAAGCCTTTCACGTTTACTCGCGCACGAGAGAATTAGTTTACTTAAAACTGCTTTCAATGGTTACTCCCTTAATTAAGAAAAATAATACTATTATGAGAGATACTTTGCTCCACACTAAAGATTATATACAGCAACTCTAACATTTATGCAATAGGTAGATCATATGAATGCCTTAAATTCTCTACTACAATATCACCTCGAGCTTTTGGTAAAATTATTTCAGAGATATGTGATATTTATAGTTAAATCTAAAGATAAAAATAGGAATCAAAATAATTAATGTATACATATTTTAACCCTTATGTTACTGCCCGGGTACCCATTTTCGATTTCAAGTTTAATAATTTTATTCCGTTTGTATCTCCATTATATAAATTATTTGAAATGGAAGGGAATAAAGGGAAGACGGACATTGCTATGAGAAGCAGTGACCTTCTAAGAAGCTATTTGATCACTGTCTAAATATCACTTTGTGAGATATAAAACAAAAATAATGTATGTAGGAACGTCCATCTAGTATGAGTGCCCGGGTACCTTGGATAACAGCAAGTCTTGAGAAATTCCGGGTAGTAACATAACGGTTAAAGATTATAAATAAATAATTTTTATAACTATATATTGGGCAATCGTGGTACTCTTTACTCTTTATGCGCCAAAGACACTTTTCAATTTATAAATTTCGATAAGCTTTTTGATTACTTTACAACGCTTACGTGTAATTTAAAAAAAAAAGACATTACTCGCAACATTATTTCTCATTCTGTTACGGCAAAACTGAGAGCACCACACATGCTCCGGTCTGTACACCTGCGCAGGAAAAATAATCAAATTTCAATTTTTCTCCGATCACCTGTACAGGTCTGGAAATCTGTACTCTACAGTGATTGGATTCCCACCACATTCCCTGGACCGTTTTATGAGCGACTGCTGACATATCGGTCCTACTCATACATCACCAGGTTGACATTCTTTTCTCTTAAGGCCATCTCCGTGCTGAGACGTATAAAGGGCACCCCAGAAAAGAGTGGCCATGCAAAAAATCCAGTCACTGTTCCTGACCCACAAAACAAACTCTTTATTACTTCAAGGTAAAGATACATGTTTTACAAATAATACCAAAAAACATAAACAAAGTGTAGATGGTAGAAGTAGTCTAAAAAACGAAAAGAGAGAAAAAGAAGAAACATATAAAGATTAGCAGATTAAATACAAGTTTGCAATAAATAATAGAAGCAGCACCAGTTTGCACGGATTCTAAAAGAAGATATAGATTAGTGGAAGAACGTATGTATAGGTCATGCTGAAAACAATAAACACATATCGGAGAAAAATAAACATATTAAAATAAATAAAACAATAGGTAACGCGGAAGTCAAGGAGATCAATGGGGTCAGTCATTAGACACCACAAGTCCACAGTCCTATCAGCAGAGCACCCACAAAGCAGCTCCGAGCGCGACACCCACATCCGGAACGTGACTCCCTAAAGACTCCGAGACATCTTTGATGAGGTCATCATTCCATGGAGAACAGTGCCTCGCCCCTTATAGTCCCTCAGCATCATATCTCGTGCATACCTCATAACCTCACATGCCCAGAGGATGTGCTCCGGCGTCTAGGCCACGCAACTACAGGTACACCATGGTGATTCGGCGAGGCCCAGATCATATAAACTTACTACGAAACTCGCTGCACCTCATGGTCCCCAAGCACCGGAAGACCACCTCTGCCTTTTTCTCTTGCGGTGACTCTGGGGAGGAAGGAGTAGGTCCATCGCCATAGAGGCACCGTATCCCATCTTTTTTGCCAGCTTTCCAAAATAACTGTCTTAATCCTCCCACAAAATTCCTGGTAATTAGCACCTAAAGGGTAAACAACTAGAAGTAACGTCTAAAACAGTTACTTCCAGCGCTATTCGCCTCTATTATCTGGAGGCCAGCTGGTAAAACACCGGCTAACACAGGCAGGGCCGTACTTGATACAGTTTGGTAAGCCCTCGTTAAGACCAGTGGTGATATCCGCTGACCTCTGTTTAGTGCGGACAAGATGACCGTTACTCCCAAGCGATGCGCCTACATTCCGGAGGCGCACCACTGGGGACCGCAGCCCCCAGTCCGTAACGCTATGCCCTCTAACAGCAAGGAAAAAGCCCGCAGCTCTCTCAGATATCGCCTTCACGTGAGCAAGGAAAGTGGCCATTCAAGTAGTTATTACGTAAGCAGATTTTAGTAATTTTTAACCTCCCCCTCCCCCTCGTCAGCAAAAGTAGCAAAGCTCTTACTCCCTCCTCCTATGCTTACGCAAACATTGGTACCTATACATATATATTTTTGAAATCTGTTCACATTTCTTTATTATTATTCATGAGCAGCAATTATCAAGAAGTTTGAAAGAAAATAAAAAGGTATTTTACAACGCATTCAAATTTAATATTCAATTTATTTTGAACAAAAGTACACAGACGTAAGGTTCAGTTCTAGCTCCCCTCAGCCACACAAAGTCCACAGCTGACGATCATTATCCATGAAGCAGCTCCCAATGCGACACCCATAACTGGATGAACTTTTTTTTTCCTTCTTCCTCTCCGGATGAGACCATCGTTTCGCGGAGAACGATGCCCCACTGCCTCCAAGCCTTTTATCAAGTCTACTAGCACATCTCTCACATACTCACGTTCCCAGAGGATGTGCTCCGGCATCTGACGCACACGACAGGTGTACTATGGTGAAACAGCGAGCTTCAGATCATGGAGTTTGCTCCAAAACTCGTTGTGTCCCGGAGGACCTTTCTCTCTCACAGCAATCCTGGACAGTAAGGAGTAACTCAACCTTCCCAGGGACTCCATGTTCCATTTGTCTTACTACTTTTCCATTGGTATCCGAGGACCTGAGGACGACATCAAAAACATTGATCTCCAGGCCCTTCCTCAGAGTGCTACGGGAATTAGATTCAATCTCTTGCAGGTCAGCTGCATATACACCAGCCAGAATCGGCAGAGCTGAACCGGGCATAATTTGGTAAGTCCCCGTCAAGGCCAGCAAAGGTACCCACTCACCAAGATTTAGAGCAGACAGGACCATCATGGTGAACTCAAACACCGGCCGCATGTGTGATTTGGCTCACATACGTCGCCTGGTACATAAAGTGCACTTCTGGGGACCGGAAGCCCCAGTCTGCAACACTCATTTTCTCACTGCCATAAAGAAGCTTGCAGCTCTCTCAGAGATCGCCTTCACATGGGTCAGAAAGGAACCCGATGAGTCCAACCATATACCGAAATATTTAATAACCTCAAATTCAATATCTGTCCCTTTTATTTTTACTATAGGGTTCCTTTCAAAGCGATCCCTCTTTATAATCGCTACTGCCTTGCTAGGAGCAAGAGCCAATTTGTTTCTTTCATAATACTCAATTGACTTATTACTTTGACGCTCAAGTTTACTTTGACTCTTGCCGGTACACCCCGCTGGTGGCGACAGCAAAAGAACTTCCATGGAAAGAATATTCCACAATGGACACCCACCGCATTCCCAGGACTGCTTATTAGCAAAAGCTTCCATATCGGTCCTACTCATAAGTCGCCAGGATGACAATATTTCACTAATGGCTTATCCCATGCGGCATTGTGTAAAGAGTGACACCGCAAGGTTCGGGTCGCAAAATTCCATTCACTGTTCCTCCTCCAGATCTCGACACAATTTCTTTATTTATTTTTAAATAAATACAGAAAATATATGTATATTTTTTTAATAATTAAGAATTCAAATTTCAAATTCAACTAACCCTTGGGAACGTTCTTGAGTACTTATATAATATTATCAAAAAATACAAAGTATATAATTTAAACAGAATGAAGGCAAAGGTAGATTGAGTGAGAAGGAGGGACAGTAAGGGACGGATAGAAAGGATATCAGGATACTCTCCCTACAGGGAAAGGACAAAACAGAAAAGTTCAGTCCGCAGTTGACACTCATGGAGCAGCTCCCAGCGCGAAACCCACGTCTGAGCAAACACCCAGAAGAGTCCGAGGTTGTACCATCCTCAATAAGGTCATCGTTCCTAGGGGAACAGTGCCCCATTCTTTCCAACCCCCCAAGCATTTCTTCTCATGCATCATTTAACAGCTCACATACCCAAATGATATGTCCCAGTATCTATCGCACCCGCCCACAGGCACATCACGGCTACCTCGGGGAGAAAAGATTAAGTCCATCTCCCCAGAAGAGCCGTGTCGATTTAGAGCTGATGATACAACCAGGGTCCCCAGACGGTGTGCCCAAACACCTGATGCATATGTAATCTGATCAGAGGTGTGCAGTGAGAACAAGAAGCATAACTTTTTCCTAAGCAAATATTTTGAAAAGAAATCGAATTAAGACATATGATATGTTTATTATATATGTACAGGGTGTACCAGAGCTAGCAGCAGAAACTTGGCAGGTAGATTCCTGACTATGTTATGAGTCTAAAATGTTCAAGCAACCATGGCTTATATCAATAGTTAGGGAGGTATGCAATATCAAAGTTTGCATTTTTTCAATATTTCTGACTTATTTTTTGCAAAAAGTTGAACTATCATTACAGTAACTTATATCGATTATGAAAAATTCATTTTCTTCAATACAACTTAAATAAAATGATAAAAACCTTGTAAAAAATTACTTTTTTCAATTTTTGCAAGGTTTTTATCAATTTATTCGACTTGTATTAAAGCGAATGAATTTTTCATAATCTACATAAGATACTGTAATGATAGTTCAACATTCATTACTTTTTTCTTAACTATTCTGACTCCTGATCAAACAACCGGCCTATAGATGTGTGAGACATCTTCCTCCTCAAATTAAATTGTTAAAGTCAGTTCCGAACGAGTGATTAGAATGCGACCACTATAAATTGGCGTGCGAGGGAGGGCGTCCCTGTCGCTGTAACAGAAGTTGCCAGGGTGTAAATTTATTACACAATACATAATGTACAGAATGTCCAGCCTTTAACAGAAATTTGGTCAGGCAGCACTAAAGAAACCAAGCCGTAATGGCAGCCGTTCTATCTGTCAAACTGTCAGATGGTAATATCGGTCCATTATTTGCTTTTTCAGCTTTGCAAATTTTTAATACTTCATTTGCAATTGTTCTTGCACCATCCCTGACTGTTTAGGATGTTTTGGACATAATAATTCAGTGTAAATTGGTAATCAAAATGTCACAGCTCCTGAGCAAATACAAAATTGTACTAAATGACAGGGCGAGGGGTTACCGCCGGGTCGGGTTTTAGTTCCAAAGTCGCCGCATGCCAAGTTATTGTGGTCAAGCAAAATTTAGTACTGTTGACCAAAATGTATGATCGGATCAGTATAACCCTGTTTCAAGTATAAAACTGAATCTTGAAACTTGGCTATTATGACTATTATAAATTAGATTCCAAAGTCTCTTCTTGCTCACGTCTCCCAATCTTACAATGAGAATATTTATTTTATACACAATATATTTACAAACTGTACACGGACTGTGTTTTGATTTGTAGTCCTAGTTTTCCTCTGTAATTACTCCTAAGCGGTGTCCTCTAGTTATGTTTGTGTATTTAAAGAAATAATTTTTTCCCCATCCAAGGAAAAGTTAATGGCAAGTTATGGTGAAACGATTGTTCACAAAGTTATCTAAAGGCAGATATTATGTAGCAGGGCAGACATGTGAGATATTTAGGTATGTATATGGTTGAATACAATTATATAAGGAATCGTAAAATAGGCACAAAGAAAAACGTATTTAGGTACATAATATATGAACTAAGACTCATTTTATTGTCCAATTTTTTTCATGATTTAGTATTATAAGCTATGTTTCAGGATATTTTTAAAAAATATTCTATTTTACTTTCCGGTCACATATTATAAATATGTAAAGTAAGATATTTACGAAAAATCAATTTTACAGGAGAGCTGTTTGAGGCTTGGCTTTACATATAAAATGAGCTTATTTTTGTAATTTTACGTAATCTATGAACAATAGACGGTTGCATTTCTGTGATATTCTCGGGGGGGGTGTGGTACTGCCCTCAGTATACCTGTGACATTCGTCGCAAGCGCACATGCTTCTTAATTTGTGTTTTCGGTTTCAGATTCCGCACACGACTGGTTGTGTACTAGAAAATTTCTTGGAATCAAATTGAAACTCAGGTCAGTATTTAATGTATGTTTGGATTCCAAAACAACATGACATTAGTGTCTCATACACCAAAAAAAGGTAAAAATGTTTCGTTGCTATTTAATATGCATCAAGATGATGAAGTCGATGAATCATCAGGAAAACCTGATATCATACTAGATTATAATGCTAAAAAATCTGGAGTCGACAAAGTGGACAAACTTGGCAGCGAATACAACACCCAACGAAACACGAGAAGGTGGCCGATAATTTTATTTAAACCATGATCAATATTGCAACCGTGAATGCACAAGTGATTTTTGAAAACAATAATGAAAAAACGGTTGTAAGAAGAAATCTTATTGAAGAAATTGCTTATTCATTCATGGAAAGACAATTGAGGAACAGATATACTTCTTCCACTCTTTCTCAAACAATTAAACTGAGAATCGAAGAAACCCTGAACATTTCTGAAAATGTTCAAGAAGCATCGTCTTCGAATCAAGTTCTCTGTGTAACTATTGTGATAGGAAAAAGAATCGCAAGACAAAATAGAGTTGCTTCAAATGTGGAAAACACATGTGACTCTTACATGCCGAGAATGTGTGTCTCCAGTCGATAGCATGGATATTGATGATAAGTAGGTTATCGTAGTATTCCTAAAAGAAATGTTACAAGCTTTTTAAATTTTTTTACTTTTTTTAATTAGAATTGAGTTAATACATAGAACGTCATGAAGAAACGCAAAAAAATTATGTGGTTTTAAAGTTCCTATAACACGGCAAGCCATTGATGATATGGTTGCTGATCTCAATGATAATTATACTAAGCCTATTAATGATTAAAACTTGAAAATAAAATTTCATTTTGTTTTACGATTTTGATTTACGTTGTTTCGTGTCATATGAGTAAAAATTTGAATTTTCATAGACTGTTTAACTATTAAGTACAAATTAAAAAAATAATGCATAAATATATATTTTTAATTATTATTTATACAGATAAAATACTTCTTTTCATTGTGTGCTACACAATGTCATGAAATATTCATTCTTCTTCTCAAACCAGCCACATAAAATTGTGGAATTGCAGACCGCACGTGACTGTTTATCTTTGGCGGAGGGTGCGACCACTGGAAGGTTAACGTCAGTTTTTGATTCAGAAAAAGTTGACATTTTTTAATATTAGGTCCTTACATATGAAATTGGCGTTTAGTATGGGAGGAACATAAAGCCGATTTTTTTTTATTATAATATATTTATTTAATCAAAGTATGTACCATTGCTATCTATGCACTTTTGCCATCTCATAGGTAGTTCATCGATCCCTTTACTAAAAAAACCATTCGGACGGGAATCAATAAAATCTTTGAAGGTGGTTTGGACTGCCCCATCGGAGTTGAATTTTTTCCTTTGCAAGAAGTTATCCAAATTTCGAAAAAAATGGTAATCTGTTGGGGCAAGGTCCGGAGAGTACGGTGGATGTCTTAGACATTCCAATTGAAGCTCCTCTAATTTGGTAGCCGTCTGTTGTGCAGTGTGTGGTCTAGCGTTATCATGAAGCAGCAGTGGCCTAGAGCGATTAACCAGCCTCGGTTGTTTAGCAGCTAGCTTTTCCATCATGGTTTGCAGTTGCTGACAATAGACATCTGCCGTAATCGTCTGGCCAGATTTAAGAAAGCTGTAGTGAACGACACCAGCACTAGTCCACCAAACGCTCACAAGTAACTTTTTTGGAGTCAATTTTCGCTTGGGGCATGGTTTGGCTGGTTCGGCAGGGTTCAGCCATTGCGATGAGCGCTTCCGATTATCGTACAGGATCCACTTTTCATCACAGGTAATGATTCGATTTAAAATCCCTTCATTATTGTGCCGGTTGAGTAATGCAACGCAGCAGTCAACGCCGTTTGGTTGTATTTGTCTTCACTCGATTCTGTTACCCACCTTTCAAGCTTTTTCACCTTACCAATTTGCTTCAAGTGGATTAAAACAGTTTTATCACTAACACCGCAGCCTGCAGCTAACTCGGATGTGGTTTGCGATGGATCCGCTTCCACAATAGCCTTCAATTCTTCATTATCAACTTTGGTCTCCGGCCGTCCACGGGGCTTGTTCTGCAGGTCGAAATTTCCAGAACGAAAACGTTGGAACCAAAAACGCACTGTGTTTTCTTTTGCGGCACCGTCGCCATACACATCATTAATCCTTCGAGCCGTTTCTGCAGCACTGGTGTCACGGTGGAACTCGTACTCGTAAATAACGCGATATTTCAAGTTTTTCATTTTGTAAACTGAGTGACGCAAAGAAAAAAACAATTGAGGAAAAAACAAATGAATTGTAATTTTCAAAACACAAATACATGAGTAAATAGCTGTATAAATTTGGATTTGGAATTCCTAACCAAAGAGAAGATATTTGAGATCAAATTTGCCAGTACGGCAAAACGCCAATTTCATATGTAAGGACCTAATATTTTGTAATGTGGTGAAGAGTATTTTCAATGCATTGGTACAAAGGGTCAAAAATGCATTCATCACTTTTACATTCATTACATGCAACTTCACAAGTTCTCAAGTCAGAATTCAGAATTATCTGTTTGCAGAATTTTTATGGGCTATTCTATTATGCAGGGTATTTGACTTCTCTGGGCAACGTTTAAGATTTCATCATAAGAGTTGCTCATCAGGATGACGGATACTGCAAGGGAACCTGGGATACCAGTCAAAGAGATTAGGTAGAGCAACCCTTTGGAACTAAGAAAACCACTGCAGAATTTGATGATAAAAAACATTTGATAAAAAAATAACATTTTATATATAATTTTTGTTCATAGCCTTTCATTTAAAAAAAATAGGGACAATTTATTTATTTTTATTGATGCGAATAAAAATTGTTGGTACATAAGAGATTTTATGATTTTTGTAATAAAAAATGCAAAAGGGTAAAAAAATATATTTATTTGTAATGATTCTCAAACCTTACTTTCAGTATCAGTATAAACTAAGTCATTTCAATATCGTCAGCTATAGTTAGATCCATAACGGCAGTTCTATATGCCTGCTTCTCTTCATCTGTTTTCAGAGTAGCGAAAGCTTCCATCAAACACTTTCTTTGATATCTTTGAACAAATTTAAAGCATTGCTTCATTGTTGCTCCCACATATAAAGTTCTTAGAAATATATTTTTTCCATCAAGTTGATCGACAAATGGCAACGAGCTGGCCACTATTCTATGTGGTCCATGTCTAACTTTGATAAATGCTATTTTTGTTTTCTCGTTGCAGTATTTCGTGGTAAAGCCGGCTTTTATAGCTGCTGATCCAAAATCACCGTGCATCTGTTGTACTTTCTTTGTGATGGCATTGTGAAATGAGTATGGTTTTAGAGGTAATGGTGCATTTTCTGATTTCCCAGGCACATTTATTTCCACTACAAAATATCTGTAATGTAATATTAGTAGATAAAAAAAATTGGCAGTATATAGAGATTAATTAAATTAAATTAAAATAATTATAAGTATAATTATAAATTATAAGTATAATTATAAATTAAATTAAAATAAATTAAAATAAAAAAAATAAAAATAATTAAATAAGTACACGATATTTCAATGCCGATCTCACTGTTGAGGCAGATGTTTTATTAAATCCAACTAATGAATATTCTATAGAAAAATCACTTTTAGATTATTTCAAAGAAAACAGGTCGCCGAATCCGGTCAAAAAGTTAGAAACAAAAGACTTAATGTACAACCCGGAGTGTCTGTCACAACTGACGATTTTACTCACAATGATGATTTTAAATTCAAATCACAGCAGTCTTCATCTAATATAATAGATATACCGGAAACATCTAAAAACTCAAAACCCTGGTCAAGTCCGGAACATTAAAGACCTAATAAAGTCACAATAATTTCCGATGTAATCATAAAGAAGGCACACATAGAAAAACAAACTTATAAATCTGTACAAAAGAATTATAGTTCATCAGATTCTTCAGAATCTGAGAAATTTATTAGTAGATATTCATTATTAGAAGTATCCGGTAATAACTTTACTTTTTCGGATGATGATGAATATGTGTCTGTTCCACTGGACAAATCTTTCGAAGAAACTACAAGTCATGAGTCAAAACCTAATGTAAGTTCCAATGAAATTAGCCAGGTTTTAGAGGAGTACAAAAATGAAAACCTTAAAATCAATTCCTTCGTGTTAGTAAAATTTTGTGTAAACAAATGCAAACGTTTTTATATACGACAAGTTCTTGAAAAAATAAGCGATGCATGTTATAAACTAAAATTTTTGGGACATAAAAAACGGCCGATTTGATTGGCCAACGGTGGATGACGTTTCCCAAATTTTTACAACAGAAATTGTGATGGTTATGGCAGAGCCTAAATAGGGACGCAGAGGAATCTTAACTTTTGATTTAAAACCCATTAAATTCGTAATTTCTTAATCTGTTGAAGTCTCCATCTTTAAAGTGGTCAAGTAGTTTAGGTATTTTTGTTAATAGGGGTCAATTTGAAACGAATGTGCATCATTATACATTTTTGTAATACATACATGTAATTTTTAAATAAAATATTATAATACGTAGGTAGTTTTAGTTATTTTCACAACCCTGCCCAAGGTTTATGAAATGTATGAAAACAACTTCAAACGAGCGCCTAACTTCGCCTATTGAAGATATCTTAGAAATCGAACCTTATGGAAATGTTTTTATGGTTCAAATTAGTTAACACGATTATTTAACACAATGTTTTATGCATTAGGCGAAGTTTGGTTATAATCCCCAAACTTCGCCTAGTGACTTTAATTGATCATAAAATGATGTTTTGGTTTAAAAACTCATACTAATCGTTATTGCCGTAGAATTACTAACGTCTGACATCATATTAAGAATTTACACATCTGTACTGCTCCAAATTCGAGTTATGAAAAAAAAACCCCTCCAAATAATTGAAAATAATAATAATGATACAATATGAAACTTTATGTTAAAAATATTTTTTTCGATAAATATATAAGATAGATTTGTTTATATTTTTACGAACCTATTCTTAAATCGAACCATTATTGTTAATTGTCACTGAATTTCTTTTATAAAATGTCAGAAAAAGGGATTTAAATTCATTTTGAGGTTATAAAACACCACTATTTCACTATTTCGGTTTGTTTTGAAATCTTTGAAATTCTCCCATTTCTATTAGTGATGGGTCCGCTCCACAGAATATTGGTCCGCTCTGTGCTAGGTACTACAATGTAATACTATATTATAGTAATTCACACTAGGGATGGGCGTTGAATCGACGGACAAGTTGAAATCAACCGTTGACGTTGCATCGACGCGTCGACTAGGGATGGGCGTTGAATGAACGGACTAGTTGAAATCAACCGTTGACGTTGCGTCGACGCGTCGACGGTTTACGTTTATCGCATGGACTAGTTGAATTCGTAGACGGTGGAAGCCGTGGACGGTGGACGATTCGAGATTCAACTTAGTGCAAAGCAACGAGCGAGAGCAAGACAAAACGTCTCCGTTTATTTCTCTCTCATCTCTCGCTGTCGACTTGTAGACGCCATAGACGGCTCGACGGGTAATTTCATTTCAACTCTAAAGTACACGACCATACAGTGCAGATCTGTGTACACGAACTATGAGAGAGACTTGAAATTTGAATGCATATGTAGGTTAAGGTAGGCTTAATAAGCTATTATCTATTATTTTTTACTTGATTTGTGCGATGTGCACGTGCGACATTTCGGTGAATTCCCAATTTTGCGCTGTATAAAATAAAACAATTCTGTTTAATTATTTTATTTTTTATTGAACTAATATTTTACTGATTACACCTGATATTGTTGTGTATACCTACTTCTTTCTTTATTATATATAGAAAGAAATATAAAAAACAATATGTAAAAGCCTATAATGTGCGTAAACAAATAAATAATAAAATATTTCTTTTTACATATAAGCACAAGTAGCGGTTTTACTTTCCCCGAAACTATATTCCTTGGAACTTCTTTAAATTTTAAAAATTAACGTAATAAAAATAGCCAACGGTTGAGCCGCCGAGCAGCGTCGCGTCGAACCGTAGACAGTTGACCATCGTCCCGATGTTTAGATAGAACTTGATAGAACGTCCGCGACGTCCGCGTAACGAAGTTGACGCGTCAACTAGTTGACGAATTCAACTAGTTGATCGTCTCGTCGATGGACAGACGTGGACGGTCTCGTTTCGTCGACGGTAAATACGTCGACGACCCATCCCTAGCGTCGACCGTTTACGTTTGTCGCATGGACTAGTTGAATTCGTAGACGGTGGACAGCGGACGCCGTGGTCGGTGGACGATTCGAGATTAACCACAGAATATAATGAGATTAACGCAATGCAAAGCTACGAGCAAGAGCAAGACAAAACGTCTCCGTTTATTTCTCTCTCATCTCTCGCTGTCGACTTATAGATGCCATAGACGTCATAGACGGCTCGACGGGTAATTTCATTTCAACTCTAAAGTACACTACCATAGAGTGCAGATCTGTGTACACGAACTATGACTAGAGATTTGAAATTTGAATACATGCGTAGGGCGAGATAGGCTTAATAAGCTATTGTCTATTATTTTTTTACTTGATTTTTTGTGATGTCACGTGCGACGATTCGGTGAATTCCCAATTTTACGCTGTATAAAATAAAACAATTCTGTTTAATTATTTTATTTTTTATTGAACTATTATTAATTAACAGGCCGGCTAGATATTTTTCTAAAATCAATATTTTATTCGATCGATCTCGACTTCTTATATCTACCTGAAAAGGGATGCTAAAATTTAATTATTGTGTTATTTCCTTACTTTTCAACTTTAGCATATAAATGATAAACAAACTTGTAGGGAATAAAATTTTCTATACCTAACTATGGTCCTTATTCAGGAGTCCAACATTAATTATTATATATGTAATATAATCTTGAATTTAGGTTTAATTAATTTTTATTAAAAATTCCCTATTTTCAACTTTATAGATAAAAAAATAAATCTATTATAATTTTGTTTACACCACTTTTTATTGGTTTTTTATATGTTTCGGGAACAATGTTCCTTTTCTCAGATTGAGCCTTAAACTAAAGTTGACAAATAATACAGATATATTTATTTATTAATAATGTCACCACAAAGTGAAAGCCTGACTTTGAAAGATGTATTCTTCAATAAATTTCTATATAACATCTCAAATGTAAAGTATTTTTAAATTATGTATTTATTTATAAATTTATAGATAATAAATAAATGTAAAGTATTTTTTACCGCACCTCATAACTGGTGCCTTTATTACGCAAAATCATTGTTTCCTTCCATTTTATTTACTCACATTTTAATGCTTATACCCAATACTTTCACTGCTTATATATGTAGTTTATATTTATATTTTACTGCTAACACCTGATATTGCTGTGTATACCTACTTCTTTCTTTGTTATATATAGAAAGAAGTATATAAAACAATATGTAAAAGCCTATAATGTGCGTAAACAAATAAATAATAAAATATTTCTTTTTACATATAAGCACAAGTAGCGGTTTTACTTTCCCCGAAACTATATTCCTTCGAACTTCTTTAAATTTTAAAAATTAACGTCATAAAAATAGCCAACGGTTGAGCCGTCGAGAAGTGTCGCGTTGAACCGTAGACAGTTGACCATCGTCCCGATGTTTAGATAGAACGTCCGCGACGTCCGCGTAACGAAGTTGACGCGTCAACTAGTTGACGAATTCAACTAGTTGATCGTCTCGTCGATGGATGGACGTGGACGGTCTCGTTTCGTCGACGGTAAATACGTCGACGACCCATCCCTAATTCACACGTTTGTAAGTGTAGCGCACATTCCAAACTACACACTTCGAATTGCACACTTCAAATAGCACACTTTAAATTGCACACAACAAATGTACAGTAGCCGGCAAACATCTTGAAATTCTAAATAAAGATCTAAATAAACGGAGGTCTAGGTATCTTAGGAATCTGTTTTGGACGCTTTCAATTCTATTTTCGTGTACTGCATAACCTGGATTCCACACCTGAGATGCATATTCTAAAATACTACGAACGTATGAGAAATAAAGTGTCTTGAGGGTACTGATATTTTTGAAATGTTTACATGTGCATATGATAAAACCAAGCATAGATGATGCGTTGGTGACTATGTGATCGATCTGTTTGTTAAAATTTAATTTACTGTCAAGTATCACCCCAAGGTCTTTGCTTTCGGATTTGGTAAATAATGGTATATTGTTAATTGAATATTCATTAGAGAATACATTTTTATTTCTTGTAAAGCGTACAACGAAGCATTTAGAAACATTTATTTCCAGGCTGTGGGCATTGCAATACATGTACAGACGATATAGGTCATCTTGCAGCCTTTGACAATCTTCTAGTGAATTTATGGGAGAAAATTTTTCATATCAAATGCATATAGGATAGTTTTTGAATTTAGAAAGCAGTCACCTATATCATTGATATAAATGTTAAATAGCAATGGTCCCAGCAGGCTGCTTTGAGGTACTCCAGATGTTACAACAACAGTGTTAGATTTAAACCCTGCAACCACTACAATTTGACTACGGTTGGAGATATAAGAAGTAAGCCAACGATAAAGATTGCCGTGAATACCTATCTTTAAAGCTTGTTTGACAGTGTTGAGTGATCTACCCTATCGAACGCTTTACTGTAGTCGGTATAGATAGTGTCCACTTGTATTCTGTTATCTAAGTTATCTTGGAGGTATTCTATGAAAGTCAAAAATTTGTAGTTGTAGATTTACCACTAATGAAACCGTGTTGATTAATATTCAAGGTAGGCTTAAGAGCTGGATAAAGTTGGTCATAGATTATTTTTTCAAAAATCTTGTTAAATATGCAAAGTTTGGAGATTGGCCTATAGTTTTTTTACATCATTTTTTTTATCATTCTTGAAGATAGGAGATACATATGCAGATTTCCAAATAAGAGGGACAGTGCATTCTGTTAGAGAACGATTATAAATTAAAGAGAGGGGTAAGGCTAGATTATGTGCATATCTTTTAATAAAGATTGAGGGTATTTCGTCCGGGCCGGCACCTTTGTGAATGTCAATTTTTTAAAGATATTTTAGTATAATTTCCTCTGTCACTTCAATACTGCATATCTTAGTTATGTGGTTTTCGTGGTGTTCCGCACGGGAACTGATAAAATATGCGCGGGGCCATCAAGCTTGGTTCCGAAGGCCGAGATCGTAAGTCACAGCCCGTTTCGGAGACAGTACTGTGCTAACGCTAAGTGCTAACGCCTCCGTGTACTGCGGAGCCTTTCGCTTTGAATGCGAAATGCCTCGTAGAGGAGCGCCCATCGTGGTGGTCCAGAATTTCCATGCCAGGAGCACAGGAGATTGCAGAGGCTGGCCCGTAAATTCTCAGCCGCAATTTTTACTAAGTAGGAATCCATATAGGGGCAGGATGGCAGTAAAAACACAGATGAAAGCGGTCCAACACGGCGTTTAAATCACCACATGTAAGTGTATCAGGTGACCGCCTGAGCAAAACCATTTATTATATACTCTTTATAAGTGACAGAAGATTACACAATCGCGAATTGCGTCACAAGATCCAATAGCGGTCCACCGTTGTCCCCCCACCATCTCATCGCAACGTACGGCACGACTGTCGCCATCTCACGGTGATCGTCGCAACGTGCGGCGTGCGACCGCCATCTTACGGTGCTCTGGGGAAATAAGGCCGGGCCCGCGTTGATCTAAAGTCAAAAAATAAATTATAATATGTTTTGCATGAGCCCCATGTGGTCAAAACCGTGTCACGTGATATGGCCTGACCTTGTAAAGGCTTGTGACACAGTCATTGGACCTGCAAGATCCTACATACTTAGAAATTGCATCAAAAAGTCAACCGTGAAGGCTCGAATCTTAATCAGGTCATAAATGGTAGCAGACCAGTTGTTACGCGATGTTTTGCATAAATGCCGTATAGCACTTGCCTTAACGTATATTTTGGTACCACTTTCGGCTATGGACGAAGTAGTTTTATATACTTATCGCGATTCTAAGAAAAATCACAAAAGGTCAAATTTTCTTCAAAGTCAAAAATGAATCTATATAGGCAAGTGTGTACTCCCCAAATAGGTATTTACTCAGCGATCATGACGCAGAAAGATTCATCAAGATCGGACACTTCTGTCGGAAGTTATTTCTACTTGTGTGATTTTACCTATATTCCCATCGCTCGCTGGTCCGCGGCGGTCAGATAAAATTTGATAAAAAATAGAAAACCAATGTGTCCCAGATTCTAATTATTTATATTAGAATATTCTTGATCAGGTGCAACCCGCTGCAACACTTTCAAGTGTGCCAGACAAATATTACTTATGCAATAACCATCCAAAGTGGGCCGCGACAATCAAGCGCGCCCGTGGAATTCCACATATGTGAAAACATATCATTCCAATAGATGTTCGCACAAAGAACATGATAAAAAAGGTCTCAAATCGGTGCGACGTCCGTAACGTCCGTAATCTGAGTTTAAAATACCGACTGGTTACGCGTCCGGCTGAAATGCCTGTTGCGTCAGAGCCCATCCTTGCAAGGCCAACTAGGTGTTTGCCTATCCCCAAGGAGTCGGTCTAACAAAATCTTATCTTTTTTAATTTTCAAATTGAAATGCTACAACGAGATGCACCTGTCGCATTTAATACTTAGGTATTTTGACTTCCTTGTCCCTCTGAGGAAGGATTCTTCACCTTAGTTTTTACCCAATTCCATAAAATAGCGGCCGTTTCATAACGGTACACGCTGCGCTTCGCGCTGTGGCGCGAGCTTTCCCTTTATTTGAATAAACAAGACAAGTAGATTTTTATACAAAAAACACATAAATTACATTTACAAAGTGCCTTAACTAATGCCTTAAATATTTCAAACTTAAGATATTCCAACTTAAAGAATTCCGTTTTTTAAGAATCTCAATATTCAACTTAAGTATTTCAAATATTTCACCACATTCATTTTGTAAGACACAAATGCAATTTCTTCAGGGAATCCTTTAGAGACCGATCGCCGCAGCCCCTGGAGGCTCGCTCGGTCATCCACGCGTCCCTCCGGAGATACCACTGTATCGCGTCAGTGCGGCGTTCTATCCTCGCAGCGCCGGACTCGCTGCCCGCACCGACTTATCCGCGCGGTCGCGTGGTGGGATGCGGATGCTTCCCCACTGTCTCCCTACAGTGTCTGCCCATACAAAGGGCGGCGGCCCAACAAATGGCCACCTCGGACGACTTCAGATGGGTCATCATCATCATCATCATCACGTCGTCTTATGATGTTGCCATCATAATTCTACCTGTCCGATACACGTGGTTAATTATGAGCGTAATGGTAGGTCTATCATTCGGTGTTCTAAAAACTGAGCTAAAATATTCCGAGAATAAGTTTGCTATATCCGTGCCATTGTTAGCCTTCCTGTCTCCTAAGAACATGCAATTTGGGACACCTTGAGATTTATTACACGTTTTCACATAGCTCCAGAAGTTTTTTGTGTTTAAGTTGATATTAGTTTCAATGTTGTTTAAGTAACGTGATTTGGATTCGCGACATAAATCTTTGTGCCGTTTGCGTAGGAGAGAGAATGTATCGTAGTCGGCTCGGTTTTTGAATTTCTAATATTTACAAAAATATTTAAATTTTTCTTTGGTAATCTTGATAAGAGAGGCGTTATACCATGGGGGATATTTCGTATTCCAAGTAAATTTATGAGGAACATAAAGATTTATGAGGCTTTTTAAGAAGTTATGCAAGTTATCAAGAGCAATTTTTGTTTGATGATTAGAGAAAATAGATTCCCAATTAGCTTGTTCAAGAGCGTAGTTGATAGAATCGTAATCTCCACGATTTGGTTTGGCAATAACATCCTCTTACTGGATCACAATCCATTAAATTTATTTAAAAAAAAGTGTTATCAGTTATATTTATCTTCTACTAAGTATTATTGTGTCAATATACATTTATAATCAATATTTAAATATCAATTATCACAATCACGACAAAAAAGAAGAACTTTTACCCCGCGTACATGAGTACACGGTCCTCCATTTTTTTATCCGTTGACGGAGAACTGTCATTGATGGATATTCTAGTTATTGCCTGGCCAACATAAATTGGCGTGCGGCGAGTTTGGGACAAAAACCCGCCCCGCCCGCACCCGGCGGGTGCCCTGTCATTTAGTTCATTCTCGTCTTTGAGCGCGAGCTGTGTCATCTTGATTACCAATATACACTGAATTATTATGTCCAAAACAGTCCGGGATGGTGCAAGAACAGTTGCCAATGAAGTATTAAAGTTTTGCGAAAGTTTTTGAAAAAGCAAATAATGGACCGATATTACCGTTTGACAGTTTGACAGATAGAGCGGCCACCGCGGAGCGCGCTGTTACCCGACCAAATTTCTATTGATGGCTCTGACACTGGTCACCGGACATTCAATACATTATGTATTGTGTAATAAATTTACACCCTGGCAACCTTTGCTATGCGATGGCGACAGTGACGCCCTCCTTCGCACGCCGAGTTATAGCGGTAAGTCTATAGTGTTTTAGTCTGAGTTGAAATATAGACTACACCGACTGCGCCGAAACATTTTATGAATGCCAAAGAAATATAATTCCTAAAGTACGTACGCGTAAATAAGTGCCCGCACATTTTTTTTTTCTCATAAGTAATTCACTTCTCCAAGTAGGTACATACTTAGAAATGCATTTTTTTCAATCAATATTTTGGAATAAATCTTATAGAAAAAAACAATTGAATACGGTTGTCGAATAAATGACAAGAAATTTCAAAGATGTACAATGTATGAGAATAAGGTTTTACGATATATGATTTTGAAAACATTTGAAATTATTTTCACTGCGGCGATAAAGAGGCAAATTATTTATATCACGTGGAAAGTATGAAACAATCTAATCAGGTTGTTAGTTACAATCGAAGGAAGACCATGACCAACGTAGTAAAACCATCAACGTACCACGAAATCGTTAAATAATGTAAGCAAAACCCGTTGCCAGCTTGCGATAACCTCATTTATAGTGCACTTTTAAATATATATATACATATAGATATATATATATATATATATATATATATATATTTATGTAATATATATTATATAATATTATATATATATATATTTATATATATATATATATATATAATATGGTATATTTAATGTTATACAGTAGCCGGTATATACAGTAGTATACATACATCTTGAAATTCTACGGCGTAGTGGGGGGAAGTTTGCGCATCTACCTTTCCACCAACGAGACCGAAATTTCTTCTTCTGCGCATTCCCCCACTATGCCAAAGAATTTCAAGAAGTTTTCCTGCAACTGTACAAAGATTTATAATTGATAATCCACACACGACCCAAAAAATTTGAAACGTTACTGGTATCAGCGTATTAGAATTTTATTTTTAATCTCCAAAATTTTATTAGAATTATTAAAAAGCTATGCAGCACCGTAAATATATTATGGCCGATTATTTTTTTAACTTTCGGGTAGCGGATGATCGAAAATAGGATCGGGGGCCGGAAAGGGGTACAAAGTTACCCCAGTCAAATTTGTGTTTTAATGAAGTGTATCGATTTGAAAATGTTCTTCAATATTTTTTGTTAAATTTCTTATTCTTATACAATCTATTGTATATTTCACACTGTATATTTCTTATACACAATGTATGAAACCGTGGGATTTTCACGTCTCATCACTCACGAGCGTCCGACTGACGGAAGCTGTGTAACTATGCAAGTGGAATGAAGTAACCGTGCAGAATATTGCCGATAATTTTTCTATTTGACACATTATAATTTTATTTTCTTTGAGAGTTGTTTTCTTTGGAATATTTATGAAGATTACAAAGAATATCAGTTCAACATCATCAATAATTATTACATTTTTTATTTATTTTTATTAATTATTAAAGTTTAAAAAAATAAGATTTTCGGGGTAAAGTTGTGTCCCGTTCCGGAACGGGAGTGTTAACATTAAGCATTCACAATGAAGTATCGTGAGATTAGATTGAAGTAATTTAGAAAGAACAAGAAAAGAGAAATAAAGATCACAAAATTTTGTGAGGATTTGTATGATTATTATAAATACTTGTACATTTTACATAATATGAGATACTGACTGATTTTCAATCTATACCTATAAAACTCAATATGTGTTTGTCCGACTGTTATCTATACAAATCTACACCGTTTGTCCGATCTGACCCAAATTTTGCATAATTATTTTTTGGGACCAAGCGGGTAACTCTCCTCTCTCCCCCTCTATCCCGTCCCTTTACCACTCACCCACCCCCTGATATATTTACTATGCAAATCTATACCGTTCGAATAATTTAACACAAATTTTGAATACTTATTTTTTAGGACCCGGCGGGTAAAACAGATGACATTTTCCCCCTCCTTCTTTACCCTACCCCCTCTCCCTATATAATTACTGTACAAATCTACACCGTTTGACAGATCTGACCTAAATTTTGCAAAAACACATATTCTTTGAGACGCGGTGGATAACATAGGCAATATTTCCTCCTCCCCTTTTACCCCCCCCTCCCGATATATTTGAATGCAAATCTGTACCGTTTAACCTATCTGACCCAAATTTTGCTTGCTTATTCTTTAGAAACTGGCAGGTAAAATAGATGACATTCCCCCTGAACATTCCATGCACCTTAGCCTAGATTAAATGCATACATTGATTTTATTGAAGACTTTGCAAAACAGTGTGTCCACCCACAAACTTATTTTTAACTAAATTCTTGAGCCGAGCAACACCGGATATGAACAGCTAGCGTACAATATAACCGAAGAAAAAATGTAATCCATATTGTATATTTTTATATAAATAATGAGCTAACTTTGAATTTTGCGATTAAACTTCAAACACAAAAATATTTTGAAATATTTTTAATGTGTAAGATCTTTCCTCTTGCTTGGTGTAGTGATTTCGTGAAAATTGGCGGAAATGCGTAACAGGAAATAAGACGCGAAATGAGGAAATGAGCGCGAGCGAGGCACGCGCGACGGAAAAATCATCGTTTATAAATAATGAAATCTGTCAGCCGTATATTAAATGATATCAATGTGTTTTTTTTAAACAAATATGTGAGAATTGCGACGTTCAAGCGATCTTTTTAATAGAATGAATTTTATTGTTTATGACAGAGAATTCTTTTGCTTTCGAGGAAAATTAGATGGCGCGGATCAACACAAAAACCTTCTATCACCTAAAAATTATCGCATTTGGACATTGACAGACTGGCTTCAGAAATGTCAGTTTTACAAACATTTTGCGTTTTGTTGATATTCAATATGTAATGTAATAATGTCTTGAGATGTATTTGACTTATAAAAAATCTGTTCCACAAAAATTAAGATTGATATATCTCGATTCTGTCAAAAACAATAATGGCCGTAATGGATTGTAATCGCAGACGAAACCATTTAAAAACAATCTGTTGACGAAAAATGTTGATTCAAATCCGCTGAAGTGATTAAAATATTTTGCAATTTGTAAGGCGATATAATATATTCATGTGCATCACCCAGATTCTTATTAAATACATTAATGGGTGTTTTCTCATGTTTTTTTACAATATTTTTTTAAAGACAATTATGAAATTTCTGCTTGTATATTTTCTATTTTCAATTAATTCTTCTTCTCCTTCTTCGTAAGGTTCTATGCACTTCACGTGAAATAATCATAGACGTATATAAATGTCATTAAAAAACAAACCTGAGACATCTAGTCTCTGCTGTCTTCTATTACGTACTAAATGTGTCAGTCAGAAAGAGATAAAAATTATTTTCATAACCATGTATAAGAAAGGACAATAAAACATAACTTGACACACGAATGCATATGAAGTTGTAGCGAATGCTTTTGCTTTTTGCCTTAACAATTTAAAAAATCAAACTTGAAATATGCCTGCTTGTTGCGTTAGACGTTGTAGTGCTTCATCACACAATAAAAAAGAGGATATAACCTTTCGTATGTAAGTTTTATTTCAATAATTTGTGGTGAATTCAACCCATGTTCGGAGTACGGAGATTTCAGTATTTTCTCCGTTGGTAGTCTATGGTCTTTTTTTCTTTCTTAGGCCCGGTTGTTTCAAGTTCGATCAAAGTAAGCGGTCGATAAAAGCATAGATTTTTACGAAAACGGATCGTCTGATTGGTGGAGAACGTAAAATTTCAGTTTAAACTCTACGCTTACTTTGATCGAATTTGAAACAACCGGGCCTTAAAGAGATACAAATAGAAACAGGGTTGTGTATTGTATTAATAATTTTTTCAGATTCCCAAAAAATCGACAACAAAGACTAGACGCTATCAAACGATCTAATTGGAAGCCGTCAAAATACGCGGTTGTCTGATCTCAATATTTTGACGATAAATTTTTAGATAAATCTGGTAAACATACACTGCTGAAGAAAAATGCCATTCCCATATTGTGTTTATGTGTGCAGGTAAAAATGTATTTTTCGATAACAATTTTCCAAATGAATATTTGAAAAATATTGATTTTATATATATTTTTTATTATTTTTTTAAATTTTATTTTATATCAACGGATTACGCCTATTACAATAAAGAAACTTATATAATCCATATCTGGAGCATTCATATTCATCAATTCAAATTTTAAGTTAAATCATTTGTAATATTATTTGTTGTTTTCTTATATGAGAGATTATGTTATATTTTCTTATATGAGAGTTATATGAGAGTTATATGAGAGAAGTATTTTAATTTGTTTCATTTTCATTCAAAAAGGTGGCCACCCTAATCTCAACTGTTGCTTGAAATTTTTAAAAATTACCTTTTTTTATATTTTTATATTAATTCATTGAAAATAAAACCATTACACGCGTTACTATAAGTTCCTACTCTGATTTAGTTTATTATTTTATAATATTATTTTATAATGTTTTACTTAAGGGGTCACATGTGGTCAAGATTTTCAAAAAATCAATTTTTTATTTTTTTATTTTCTTAATATTAAAATGTTTCAAAAATATTGTGTGAAAATATCAACTCGATCCGGTTATTAGTTTTAAAGATATCCAATGATAACTGTAGGGCCCTCTGCTGCCGCCCATACTGACATGCGGACGGTACTAGAGCCTGCCGGGCTGACAAACGGGGCGACTGCTGGCGACTGCTACGGAACGCGGTTTTTACCTGATTTATTCTAAGAATAATGTACGAAATTTCTTTTATACTTCTACTTTTAGATATAAGACCCATTAGGCAACTGAGATTTGATTTAGTGTTAGTATTTCAGTGGCAGTGTAACCCAGCAGTCGATAGGTAATTGTGCGTGTATTATAATCATTTTCAAAAATTTATAATGAGACGTCATGAAGGTATGCAAGGAATATTAATGATTGCCAATGCACAGGATTAAATTATGGACCTAATGCACACCGGTATGCTGAAAAACTCGATATACAGCGCATAAAGATTGCTGACCAACGTGCAAATCAGGTCACTCGAGAAGGCAAAATGAGACGTAGATAAAAAAAATCGACATCTTGGAGGCTTACACATCGGCAGAAGATGTATTATATGTACAAGAAATAGACGATTCTACGTAAGTAATTTTTTAAATTGTATTTGTATTAATTATTTATGCATAAAACTTTAAACGCGTTTTTCTCTAAATAACGTTTTCAAAAACGGTGTCCACGATATTTTAAAAACTACTCGACAGTTTTACATGAAATTTAAACATCATATTTTAGGCATTAAAAACATGCGCTTAATCGAAGGATTTTTTTTTTCACTTAAACTTTTTTTAAATAAATAATAAATGATTTTTTCTCTCAAAATTCACAATTAAGTTTTCAAAGACCGGCATTTTGCTAAATTTGAAAAAAATAAAAAAGCTTCGATTAAGCACAAGATAAACTATTGAACTACTAATTTCTCTTTGTTTCATTAAATTTAGATGAACCACTCAGAAGCACTGATGGACACCGCGAGGTACTATTTGCAAAACGGGTAAAGAATTCTATCGTGGTCCAGTATTAATAATTTTATTTGAAATTTTTAATACTTTGTTATAGTTACTTAAAATATTGTGTAAAACGTTGGTATTATGTATTGAATCAAAACATTAAACAACCGTTCAAAAATTTTTTTTGAAAATCTCTATTTTTTGCGCCTCTGACTACACGTGACCCCTTAAAAGGTGCTCTGTAATCGTCAGGGGTATGCGAGCACAGAGAGTGCAAAATACAAAAAAAATTGTTTCACTTAAAAAAGTGATAGATGATTTAAAAAGTAAAATATATATTTCAGAACAAGTTGAAGATCTTTTGAAATGTGGTACTGAGAGCAGTCATAAAATATTTCTTAAATTATATGATCGTGGTAATATTAAAGAAAAGTTCTGTAAATTTCTAAAACGTTAAATAAATTGTTTTTATATTTGATTTTTAATTTAAGGACATTTACATTTTTTTTATCTATTTCATCGAAATCCAAAAGGGTGCACGTATTGGAAACGAATATTCCTATGCTGCTGTTTTTATTAATAATATTCTTCATTGCACAGTGATCGTATGCAGTAGTTAATATCGCGCGGACATTTATACATTTTGGACATCCCTAGACCAACTCCCACAATGTGCGTCTATGTTCACAGTAATTCGTGTGGCATTCTGTGTATAGTCCGTCCAACTTATCTGGAGAATAAAGGAGGGCGTCCCAATCGTTGTGGTACTGCCCATAGTCTAAAAATTATCTCATTTGTAGGGAATTTTTTGCAAATTCGTTTTTTCTTAAACAAGTTATTACGCAGTATACGACACGATAAAAAACAAATAAATTTATCAAAATATACATTCGTAAAATACACAACGTCACAAAATGGCGTTTTTTCAAAATCAAAGAAAAATACAATTTTCAGGAAAAACATAAACGAAAAACAATAATAATTCTTTTAGGCCGGCGCCACATTACATAGATCTTCCGCCGCGTCTTTTCCGTTGCGCCAAATCGGCAAAGCAAATCGACCGATCATCCGCGTAATGTGTTTAATAAGCGCATATTGTATGGAAAGAAATGTAGCGATGTTCCACGACAGAAGAGACGCGGCGGAAGATCCGCGCAGTGTGGCGCCGGTTTTATTCGGTGTCTCATACCTAATGATCATGACCACCACGTTTAACTCAGTAACACCTAAGGATATCAATCGGTTTAGGGCCGTTGCATCAACTTGGTTTATAGTAATCTTTCGTTCTAGACATAGATATTTTGCATTTTCCACCGATCAAACAACTCGCTCTCGTAAAAATCTATGCTTTAAATGAACTATTGCTATAAAGTAAGTTGATGCAACCAGTCTTTAATGTGCATAAAAAAAGTTTATTTTTGAAAAAAGATGTTTATACAAATGAACTCGTTAATGAATTATGTAATAAAAAGTATAAATAATAAAAATTCTATGTAAAAAATTATCGAATAAAATATTTTCTAAAACTTTTCTCATCTTACGGCTTCTAAATCAATTTTTGCACTTATCCTTGTTCTTTTTTTTCCGGGTGTAGATATTTTAATGCCCATTTCCACGGCCGCTTTACCTTCTTTAACTATTTTGTAAATTGCCGATTCAGAAATACCGAAATTGTATAATAGTAAAATAAAAAACTAAGTATGGGAAAATCATTAATCATAATCTTTCGTTCAAAGCATAGATATTTTGCATTTTCCACCGATCAAACAACTCGTTCTCGTAAAAATCTATGCTTTCAATGAACTATTTCTATAAAGTAAGTTGATGCAACCAGTCTTTAATGTGCATAAATAAAAAAGTTTATTTTTGAAAAAAGATGTTTATACAAATGAACTCGTTAATGAATTATGTAATAAAATGTATAAATAATAAAAATTCTATGTAAAAAATTATCGAATAAAATATGTTCTAAAACTTTTCTCATCTTACGGCTTCTAATTCAATTTTTCCACTTATCCTTGTTCTTTTTTTCCGGGTGTAGATAATTTAATGCCCATTTCCACGGCCACTTTACCTTCTTTAACTATTTTGTAAATTGCCGATTCAGAAATACCTGAAGAAATTGTATAATAGTAAAATAAAAAACTAAGAATGGGAAAATCATTATAACTGCATGGCAGCACTAACCTGAAGTGGCGGCAATAAGTCTATGAACAAAATCAAACGGTATAATTGGGGCTTTTAGACGTTGTTCCTCTTCAAAAAACGTGTGCATTTTCAAGATTATTTCCCGAACACCGCTTTTAATGGTTTTTGGCATGGTGACAATCTAAAATTTTCTTAAAAAACTATCGAAACAGTCGTGAACCCCTGTGTAAACAAAGTCTGTCAAAGGTCTGTCAGCTGTTGATAATCCAATATGGCGTCGTTAGTTCCAAATTTGGCCATTCTTCAGATAAGTTAGACGGACTATAGCAGATATTTTGGTTTGTAACTAGTCTATATTTATAGTACGTCTATGGAAATAATGTATTGCATACAGCTTTCGGTTTTTCCATATTTTGGAATTCATGGTGATGGTTATAGATAAATACTACACACCACTTATGCACTACTGAACGAATGAATGCTATAGTTCACTTTAGTGAACTTGTGAGTGAACTAGTTCAGTAGGTGGAAAATAAATCATTCATTAAATTGTAAATTTTAAATTCCAAAATTGAATAAATAATGGGTTGACACCATATTTTCTCTCTGTAGGTAGTGAGAATATTGTTATTAAAATTAAATTAAATTAAAATAGGACAGCGAAACCGCAAAACGAATACGAATCGCGAAGTGAGGTGTCGGCTGAAAGATCGCGCACTCAGGTTTTTTAGGATATCTGACGACTGCGGGAACAAAACAATTCTTTTTTATTCGAAAAATAAAATAATATTTATTGCTGAAAATGAAAAATAGATTTCACACTAAAAAATATTAAATCCGAGCATAATATTTATCAGACATCTGACAATTATAGAACGTATGAAACAGGATGCATATTTATAAAATTATGGAATTTGGTTTCGTTTAGGTAAAAATTACTTAGGTACTGTTCGGTGATTATTCCGGGCAGAATTTTCACGGATAAAAAATCTTTTTGGAATTTAGTTTAAGTAAGTATTAAAAACATCAACAATCCAAATACCTTGAACATTTTTTTCAAATATAATATCAAAAATATATCTGGCCTACAAAAATCCTATCCTGAATAATCAACGTCCGTAACAAAACCTGCCTAAAATAATCAGTGTCTGCAAAATTCATAAAAATTCTGTTCACGAAACTCGTATCCATGAAATTGAGAGCTTGATTGAAGTTATGTACTCAGTTCAATTTCAATCTGGATCTAAACCAAAAGTATCCTATATCTGTCTCATTATCAAATGATATCATTTTGGTTGTGCGTACGTATTTAACATTCTTAAATTCATCAAACAATATTGAATGAGTTCAAAGTTCCAAGATTCAGTACATTTATTCCAAATACATAATTCTAATGGGCCCTGTACACATTGAGTCAACCTCGGCAGAGCGCCAACGTCGGCCAACCTTGCCCAACGGCCAACGAAGTTCACATATTAGCGCATGACCCATTGCTACAGTTGCCGGCAAACATCTTGAAATTCTTTGGCGTAGTGGGGGAATGCGCAGAAGATAAAATTTCAAGATGTTTGCCGGCTACTGTACCTGGCGAAGCACTTGAGATGGACGTAATCGCTGCCGCGGCAATTTATTTGTTCCAAGCTATAACTAGAGAAATATTTAGAATTTCGCTCTATAATTTTACAAGCACATTCTCTGATAGTATATCAATCGATTACAGTAAAAGAAAAACAAAGAAAATTTTTCAACTTGTAACGTTGCTCTGTTAAGTTGCGGCAAATACACTTTTGCAACATCAAAACATGAAATTTTAGATCATCAATTGCGCCTAAAATTCTTAACACTAAGTTTACGGGCATTTTTGATACACCTATCTCTACGGCACCCGTCAAATTGACGGATGCACATAAGTATTTAGTTTTTTTTATTAAATGTTTTATTTAACTGTTTTCTTTAATTGTAGTCCTCAATTGTTCAATTGAAATGGTTCAATTGTTTTTTAGAACACGACGCGCTTCTATTTCTGTGCAGTCTTTGATATGTTCTAATATGCGCGTATCAATTATTAGTTCGAAGGCAGTTCGCACATGACCCGACATCACATTTCTTTTGGAATATCCAGTAGGTCCTGCGACACTTTTGAATATTGGGGGAATGGGCAGTCTACCGCTGGATCCACTTGCTTCCAAGCCCATCCATTGTGTTCCATCGACAGCAAGTAGTTCTGTTGTATTTCTTTTGGAGGTGGATGACTCTTTCTCGGAGTCAGTGCTTGAGGAAATGCGCATTCTTTTTCTACCATGACCTGGAATGTTTTCTTCTCCTGATGACTCTTCTGTCATTTAGCTGTCGACGTATTCGGAAGTCTCGGATTCATGTTCACTTTCACTTTCAAATGCTCTTTCTTCAGAACTAGTACCGGAATTATCTTCATTGATGTTAGAAATTTCTTTCAATAATTCCAAATACTTTCTTGATTCACTCATGGTTGTTAAAATGGGTGAAGATAAAATAAATATTATTGCAAAAGTAATTAGTTAATATTAGAAAATAATATTATCGAAAAAAATTCTAACAATAAGTTGATTTTTTCTTTCCAAATATTTATACGTATTGCTAAAATTTTTAAACTTAATACACGTCTTCACACACAGGCTACTATTCTAAAATTGAAGATTTTCATATGGTCGACATTGCCATAAATCAACTCTCGAAGAGACATATTTTTATTAACCCATAAATCATAATGCTCCAAATGCGTTACGCAGCGTATAGGTACTTGTAATTTGTGTTTGAAACAAAATTTTCTAAACACCGATGACATTCTTTCTTCATTTCTTCACACAAATTGTAGAAATATGATTATGTTGTTTCAAAAGTAATAATTTCACAAATAGGACGAATTCAAAAGGGATATTCTTTAAACTACCAAATCCGTCAATTTGACGGGTGTCCGTAGAGCTGGTATAAAGCAACAAAATTTTCAAAAATAAGAGGTTTCCGAATAAAAAAAAATGTAAATATATTTGGACTGATCCATTATAAAAAGTCATAAAAAAATCATAAAAAATTTCTGCCTGTTTAGTAAAATTTACAAAGCAAATCGGAAATCCGTCAATTTGACGGTTGCCGTAAACCTAGTGTTTGTCGCCTCTATCGTTTTCTCTGGTATAGTTTTGTTCATCTATTTTATTTAATATTTCAAGGTTTTTATTTTTTATTACATTTTAGTAGTCTTCTACGGATCTGTCATTTATTTTTAGTAGATTGATGTTTGTGTCGCCAATGACAATTGTATCGTCTTTATTTTGTATGTTTGAAATGTTTTGTTCAAGGTACTGTATGTAGTCGCTTTCGTTTTCTTTGTTTGGCTGCCTGTAGATAGCAATAATGCAATTTTTTTGTTTGATGATTTTAATTTTGAATAGATTATTTACATCTTTGTATGTTTCCTCTTTATGTACGTCAAAGTCTAGGTTTTTGTGTACATATATAGAGAGTGAACTCCGTTGTAGTTATTAATTTTGTATAACTCAGCTTCATGTATTTTTAGCCATGTTTCTGTGAGGACAAGTACACGTGGCATTTTGTTTTGTAATAAAATGTTCAGTTCATCCACTTTTGGCTTGAGGTTTCGGATATTAAAGTATAGTAAATTAAATAATTACTAGGCAGACTTTCCAGATGAACGTGACATGAACGCGAATCAATCTGATATGATTGATCGCCGCGGGGCGCTACGCGTTCTCTTCATATTAAAATTAAAATGCATTGCCAAGGGAGGGGAGCGGGAAATTTAAGAACAACACCATGAAAAGTTAAATATTTACACCTTTTTATTTAATTAAAACACGATCCTTATCTAAGACTTATCAACTAGAGAAATTACCACTATACCTTAGCCTAAACGCAAGCAGTCCTGATTCACAAAATCACTCGTCACATAAAAACCATTGTTCACAACCACACGTCGTATTCACTCTTCTGGAGGCCGCGCGTGGCCCAGGCCGCGCATCTGCGGCGCGTCGGGTCGCGGGATCCGCTTCGTCGGGAGGCATCCGGCCTCCCCCTGGAACTCCTCTCGCTGTGGGAACCGGTCGCCGCCGGGCTCGGCGACCGTCGCTTCCTTGACTTCTTCCTCTGCTGCCAAGGGCTTCGCGATGGACGCGGGAAATATCGCGGCCACACAAAACAGGCGGCGTCCTGGGGCGGGAGATCCGCCACCGTAAGAAGGACCGACGCGCACTCGACCGGGGATTGTGACGAACAACCCGGGCGCGGCCCGCGCCGAGGTATATCGCTTCCCCTGGAGCCGCTCCGCGCGCACTCTTCTTCCCCTCTCCTGCTCTGTATTCGGAGCATGCGAAGACTTGGCGCGTAAATTTCGTATACCACCGTAGGTAATGTTCGATCTTACTGCTTGCGTTATTATTATATAATACTAGTTACAAAATAATATTTACACTATAACAAATCTTATTCTAACATAATCATCTTATCCTAAGGCAACAATATAATTATTAAATAACGCGGCAAAATCAGGAATGCGCTGTTTACGTATCTGTTTTCGCCGGTTCAAAAAAAAAGGTCGAACACATGTTTGCCTTCGAGAACTTATGCACGGAATATATTTCGAGGAAATATGCGATTTCGGATCGTCACCAAAATAATCACGATTACGTCAAACGGCAATGTTTTTTTTTAGTATATCTCCATTATTTATACGAAAAATTGACAAATTGATTTGTTCATCCGAGAATGTACCAAACGGCACATTGGCTTTATTATATATTATATGGTTCAGTCAAATTAAAATTCTCATCTCTATTTTTTTAGAAGTATAGACCACGAACCTATAGACAGAGAAATATAGTTCCAGGCTCTATTATTTCCATAGAGTACATTTCGTATCTATGGTTGTAGTAGTTCCAATGATACCATCAGAAGCATTTTACTTGTCAGTCTGTGACATAACCGGTACCTTGTTTATGAAAACGTGAAAGGTTTTTTAATTTTATTTATAGGTTTATAGTTCTCGTATATTATTGTTTTAAAAAAATACTTTTACGCGTTTTGATTTGTGTTCAGTTTCAGCCACGATGGCTGTTCCTGCCAATTCTGAAGACCTCATAGGCCAAAAATTCGACAAATGTCTTACAGACGGAGTCATAAAATTAGGTGGGAATGAAATAACTTTGTTGTAATTGTATTTTATATTGTTGAACAATATGTAAACTTTTTATTATTTTCAGGAGGCGGAAGCATTTTGGGAGCGGTGTTTTCGCTGCTGTTTTTCAGGCGAAGGAGATGGCCCGTGCTAGTGGGAGCAGGCATTGGAATTGGCATGGCTTATGCTAGCTGCGAAATTAGTTTAAACGAATTATTTAAAAAATCAACGTTTAATAGCAAAGCAAGTAAAATTAATGATCCAGATTCCGGTGAAATCCTTTTATCAAAGAAGGGAAAGTAAATTTGCTATTTTGTTTTAAGATTTTCAGTGATCCATTGTAGAATGTGTACTTTACTTACTTTTGTTAAAGGATATAATATGAAATAAACTATTGTTTTTTGAAATTTATTTTAAATTTTATTTAATCCTGAAGGAAGCAAGATTTTCATAAATAATGACTGCACCATTTCCAAACATGACGCTCACCTAGGCTATGGAGAAGTGAGGGTTTCGAGCGGCCCACTGGTTAAATTCTTTAAATTCCAGCCATTTTAAGAAAACAGGTTTGGAACTTAATGTCTTACAGGAGTCATGTTAAAAATGGATAGATATCCAATAGCACCTTTATGTACTCTGTTGTGCCTAATTTGCAACGATTGCGGACTTTTGTCTTCTGTTTGTGTGCTGCGTAGAACTTTGAAATACAATACATGATAATAAACATTCGGCCATAATGTCTACTGGCATTCAACTGACCACATAACTGCAGATTTTTCATAATTCGCTGTCTGAGGATATATACTTTGAACTAAAAGTATTGTATTAACTTGAGTAGGTATTTTTTGAATATCTTTTAACTAATTTAATGGTTTTCAAATAAAGAGCTATATACATAGTTAATTTAAAAAATATTGCTTGCATTTATAGTACATGCATCTTAATTTTTAACCTGACAATTGAATTAGCGTCGTTAGAGATGCTTGCTCAACATATATTTGAATAACAATGACGGACAAAGGTCATCTAATCGTAACAAGCTTGAGATCCGTACGTTTTCTTCGGGCCCAGGGTGTCATACATACTTCCACTTAAAGATACATATCTGAGTATCATAGGTATGCTCGATAGCTCAGTTAAAATTTGTTTGTTGAGGTCAAAATGTGCACCATTGGTAAAACTGTTTCTTATTTAACCAGTTAACAATTTATATACTCTGAGCTTATGTTAGATAGCATAACCAGTGTACCTACAGACACTATATATACAGATTTAAATAAAAAAAAGATAAATATACTTTTGACATTAACTCCAAATATCGTATATGATACCGTAGGCCCGAAGAGGGGTTAATATCAATTAGCTTGTTGGTAATAGCAAACAGCTTAGTGGTTATGTCTTAGGTGGTTCCAGCCAATGATATAATAAACTATAGATACGTTACAAGCGTGAAATCTTGGCAACTCAAAAGTAAGGTAAATGCCTTACTTGCATTCGTTATCGAACGGACCTTCATTGTGATCAAGTGTGACCCCACGCGGAAAAAGGAACAGAGTATCGTACACTATTGTAAGAGTAGGCATGTTATTTTAGTCACCGTGGCTTCAATGATTTTTCTGTCTATACGCAGAGCGTTTGTGTGCCGTAATTTGCTCTCTTTCAATGCAAAATTTGCTAAATATGAAAGCCGGCTAGTATGGGAATAACGTGTCCATATTATAATACGTCAATGGTTCCAGCCCCATTCCAGGACACCAGCAAGCTAGTCATGTTTTTATAGCACTCGAAAATCATAAGAATATTGATGCGACACATACTCTGTGTTCGCATCTCTATAAAAAAGAATCATACTTGACTCCAGTAAGTAGGATTTGGTTTCTTTTTTTTTTGTAATAATTGTGAATACATATAGTGTGAAACAGTTAAATATTTATTTCATCAAATAAAACTGCTGCTAAATAAGTATTGTAATCTTAAAATAATTTTTAATTATCACTAATGTGGTTTTGAATTTTTACAGAGAATTTTCAAAACATCACTTTTTAATTCATAATTTCTAGGAGTTTTTATCACACAATATATATTTGTCACTGCAATGACTTCCTGACTTTGTTTTAAACAGCAACCCTTTTAATAATTTATCTCTGTGGAGTTTGAATTTGGCAGTAATGTTATGGATGCGAAAGAATGCTTGGGCATGTACGGTTTCCTTTAAAATAAAATATAGCAATAATGAAAATAAAATTATGGCTTACCTATAAATTTTTTTTAACAGAGTTTTACAATTAGAGATAAATTTGAATAGATATTTGACAATAAAAATCTATTCGAAAAAATACCCTCATGACTCTTAGGAAACATGAACCTCAAAATCCACTGTTCGGATTTTGAGGTTTGTGTCTTGGAGTCAATTTGTAATTTTTAATAAAACATTAAGGCCGGCGCCACACTGCGAATCTTCCGCTGCGTTCTATCCGTAGCGTAAAATCGGCAAAGCAATTGGGTCGATCGATCATCTGCAAGGGCGCATATTGAATGGAATGAAATGTAGTGGCGTTCTGCAACTGAAGAGATGTGGCGGTAGATCCGCATCTCTTCGGTTGCAGAAACAACAATTTACAACAAACACATAAAATGTGTTTTTCATTATATCAAGTACCCCAAGGGTTCAGCTTAACTATGACGGTGCCACTTTCGTTCGCAAAACACTAATGGAATATTACAAGAAATATTTAAATATTTCAGAATATAAATGCTTTGGTATGTTATGCGTATCCTTGAAAATGAGTCGTATATTTCCAGACACCGCTAACCACATACCAAAAAAATTTACATCGGGTCAAGAAATTTATGCCATATTGTCATTACCTACAGTGTTAGTTTTTCTAGAAAGTTTGTTATGAATGTAAACAAACTTTCTAAAAAAACTAACAGTGTATGTAACAACATCTCACAATAAGGTATAAATTACTTGACCCGATGTAATTTTTTTTGGTATGGAGTTAGCGGTGTCTGGAAATATACGACTCAAATACTTTATAAGGACATCATACAGAGATCGAAGTGATCTTGTGTCCGAGCCTTTGTTTACTGGCACAATAAAATGTAGCTCGCAGGGAATCTGGTCAGGTTATCCACCTGAGGATGCTGCAGCACACTGCTACACCAGTAGCATCGAGAGGATAGCAAGCCTACGGAGGATCTGCTCTGGCAATCCAGCAGAGGAGCCTGGGGCTGGAATAACGTAAGGCCGTACGAGGCGCTTGCCCGACTCACCAGCAAATGATTGACCCGTCATCTGTACCCACACCCTGAAGAATTGTGTTTTTGAGCAGATAGATTACCATCCGTTCAAGCACATTATATATATATATTTTTTAATAACTTCGCCTATTAGAGTCAGCCGTTTATTTGGGACAAGATGTTTATGCCCAATGTGTCCCGATTAAGCGGAATCGGCTGTACTAATTTATTATATACTAGCTGCAACCCGTCAAAAATGATGGAACTTTGGTTTGCGTCTATGTTAAGCCCTGGTCTATATTTATAGCATCTTTTGGCACTCCACGGAGAGTCGGCCTTAGCCACATGCGTGAAGCGGCCGACTCGGGTTTGTTGACCCGGGGTTCAAGCCCCATCTCCGGCTGTTTAATTTGGTTTTTATAGCCGTGAATTCGAACAGAATTACAGACGTCACACAAAGTTACGGGGACAGATAGACAGACGAACAGACAACGAAATTATCATATTTGATACATAATATATGAATACCATCTAAAATGTTAAGTTCTTTATTATGTTGGTTTATTTATTTATACCCACCCCCTCTACTTCACCTGCCTCGGTCTGTTCACCTGGATATCTGCGACCTCCACCTGTAATTTGTTAATATGTATTCCTAAGGAAATATTGTATCATGCTTCCATAAATTTGGATGAAAGAAAAAGCGGTTTTTGTTTAAAGAGTGTATATTTGATCAAGTTTTTTATTACCATATAATTAGTGTAAAACATAGTAAGAATTAAACAAAATATACAAACAATTTAAAATAAACAGTAACATATAATTTTTATTTAACTTCGTAATATACGCACAATATTGTGTGCATTAAAAAGTTAAATAAAAATTATATTTTAAATCAAAATGTTAAACTAACTGCCAAATGATTCAATGATATTAAACAGTAATATTTTAAAAACCATTACAGAAATTATTCTGACTAGAATAAACACAATAAATACATAACAATACAATCAATGATTGAAGACTAGAATATTCAGCACTGAAGGCTTACATAAAAACCCCTTATAATGCAGATTTTATTTTGGAAAACCATAATATTGATCCTAGTTGTTCAATTTTCCTTTAAATGATTGTCTCGTTAACAGTAAAGTAATTGGCACAAGTAAAATTACAGTAGGTTTTATCTCTATTTTCATAGTTCCAATACAGTTGCAACCAACAAATTTTGACAATGTTTATAGCATGGTTAAACATATCCAAAACTACATTAATTTAAACAATAGGCATGATGACAGATTTTGAAATAACCTTCTACAATGTAGGTACACATCTACTATTAACAGTTCAGAGACACGGTTGTAGTGATCAATACCTCACTAATAAGGATTACTATAAGGCAAAAAGGTATAACACTGGCTTACTATTACTCTCAGCTCCGAGCGCAGGCGTCCGTCCAACTCACGGTGTTTCGTACAACACACTCCCCGCATTTCCGGTTGACAGCCACCCCCTCTACTAAGAGTACATGAGACAATGTATTATATCTATTCCATAGATACAAACACTACAACGGTGGTGGTTACTTAGGCGTGACGTCATTCGCTCTGACTGGTGTTTCAGTTAAAATGGCCGAATGCAGAATTTTATACTTTTATTTTATTGAAAATCTTATTAATCTCGATGTGTATATTAAATTATCATTTTTTAGAATCCTTTCAAAATATTTTCTTCTCTAAAATCACTTATTCTTTAATACTGTCATCATGCCTATTATATGTAATATGTCTCACACTTATCGCTTAATAATAATGATAATGTTTCTAAATATTTCTGAAAATATAAAAAAAAAATTCTCACGCTTAAATGGAAATTGAGCAACTACTGATCTTGTTTAATATGTTTTCCGACATTAAAAATATTAGATAGGTTTTAACAGAAAATTTGAAAACATTGATAAAATAAGATCCTCAGATAAGAAAAGGGTATAGAAGGGCAGTGTATTGTTACAACTAATATTTGGTATACTGTTGTGTTGTAAATACAATATTTGTTACATTAACTCTTATTGTGATGCAAATTTTTAAAATTAAAATATTCCAGCAAGTGACTTAGCTCAAAAGGGACGTATTTAAAGCTATAAATGTCTTAATTAGGACTATATCTGATAAAATGTCTGTTTTCCAGAAAATTTAGGAATCATAGCTTTACCAAATAAACTAAATTTATGGCAAGTTCTATAAGCGCTACACATAGATTTTTATTTAAACTATATTTATGTTATAAAATTTGGAAAAATGTAAATATATTTTGTCAAAAGTGCGTGCTACAATCCTAAGGTAGTCACTTATTATTTTGTGTTTAAAAATCATGTAGGTATAAATTACAAACTAATTTGTGATTGATCCATATAATTTTTAACCAATTTGTAATTATATACAAAAATTAAATACTAATAACATTAGAAATTTATCACACAAATAACTATTAACAAGATACAAAATCGTTTAGTTTTAAACAAATTCTAGCCCATATTATAAAATACATTTATGTTAAAAAACAATAATAACTGATGTAGTATCCTTCAGTTTCGCTTGTACATATAATACATAAAATTAATTCGAACACTGACAGCAAAGAAGGTGAAATTTATTTGCGAAGACAAAGTTTTGCTCCATTTTGTCAAAATATAGTACATACTAACTTATTCTTACAATGGCCAGTACAATGAAACTCTCTAAAGACGCTTCCAATATTCTTATCTTTTGTTATTTAAAAGTGACTCCTAATTCTGCATTTTAACTATTCTATAATGGATAATAGTTTTTATAATGCATTTTTTCCATTATTCACTACATGGGTCAATGTTAAATTGTAACATAAGAAAATACGATTTCCTTACTTTTTTAATAAAAACAATATAAATAAAAAAATTCTGGAAAATTATATGATAGGTGTTTAACCGTTAGAGTGCGGCCCAGCGCCATCGCGCTGTAAGCGTCAGTTACGTAAATTGCGACGCAGAGCCATGGCGCTGCAATTTTCAATGTGCTCTTGTCGGTCCTTGGGAGACCACGTGTTCAATTTGAGAACGGTATATTACGGATTGCGCGTGTTTTTATAATTGTGTTTATTTTTTAATAAAAAATTTATTGTTTATCGTGTTAAAATAAATACACCCTTCAGTAAGTTGATATTTTTCACCATGTCGGATTTTTGTTATATTGCGGATGATTGCGATGTATCAAATGACAGCGGGACTTCGGACGACGAGACCTTTGTTCCGATAAATGATGACAGTGACGGTGACGAGGGAAGTGACATTATTGTACATCGCAATAAAAGATTGCAAATAGAAAGTGAATCTTCAGATTCATCTTCTGGACTTTGCACGGGAACACAATTGCTAAAAACAATAATCATATATTTTTACATTTTTAATTTTTTTTTGTAGTTATAAATGTGTAGTTTTTTTATTATAACCATTCTTTAAAATATCATTCTTTTCCTGTAAATTAAAAAAAAAATCATTAAAATTTGTTGATTTACCACGTTATTGCATTTTTATTGAATACCATGATTTTTAAAATCTTTTAACAGAATATCTGTAGCAATTTACGTATATACTTGCAAAATAAGCATAGCACTAAAACGGATAAGGATAAACTGAGATGGGATCCAAACTTGGGTCTCTGGGCGGAAAAGCACAGTAGGAACAAAATCATCACTAGGTATGAAAACATTTTTTGTACTGAAAAATATTGTCTCTTAATAAAAATAAAATTTAGCAGGGAGAAAAAATAATATGAATAAGCTTTTAACCTCCAAGAAAATCTAGGTGGTATGTGCTTTCATTGACCAAAAAGCTTTTTCCTTCTCATGTTTGTATTTAAGGCATATACATATATCTTAAGTAGCGTAAAACCTGATGGCATAATCCACTTGCCATTAGTTTTTTAAGAGAAAAATATTTTGATTTATTATAACTGTCAGGTCATTTCTCTGTTTAGATATGTACTTGGCATCAACCAGTTGAATATTTTTCAAGGTATACATTTTCAATTTTCCAGCAGGCTTTTAATTTACTGTACTGAAAAATTAGCTGAAAATTCATAAATTGGAAGACATTGAAAGGGTTCAATGTTATTTCAAGGAAAATGCTGCTTGAGATATCTAGAACCAAATTATAAAATCAAATGAGATAATATTGTGGGATATTCCAGATTATTCATTTGTGGATCGCTTTTTGTCATAGTTGTGTTTATGTCCATTTTTCATTCACAAGTGCTGTTAACAATTGCTATTAAAATATGATTCTAAGCATCTGCTATGAAAAAATTTGCGCAGAAGAAACTACAATATTCGGAGTAATTATGCTTAAATTTTTTTGTTACTTATTTAGTTTTACCCAAAGGTATTCTCTCACAGACTCGATTACTTTATGATAATATGTATCAATGTTTTTCTAATTCAAATTACCAATGCAGATTAGTCTAACCGTGATTTTTCAACAAAAAATATATATTTGAGACTACTGACTGAAATGAAATATATAAATATGTGAATTAATAAAATTTTCAAAGAGCTTTCATTTTGGTAATTGTTTTAAAATTACAAACATGACACTGGTTTAAAGGTACAAAAATCTGAATGTTGGATTGAATGAAGAGATTCTGTCATTCTCTAACAGCTTCCTAGTGGGTCTAGTGGTAACACCAAGGAAATATAAATTAAGGAAGGGAAATGGTTTCTGCTATTGGTTTCTTCAGAATGGATCAATTACCAAAACAGTCAAAAAACTTTATTTTCCAAAATTATAAATTTTTCAAATCTTGTTGTCTGTTTCTGTTTTATTTAGTTTGTAGTATGGTGAAACTCCGTTATCTTGAACTCCGGTAATTCTAAAATATCGGTAATTCGTAATTCAAAATAATTATTAGACCCTTGAGCCATAAATCAATACATTTTAAGTAAAATAATTCAATTTTTTAAAATAAGTTATAAAAAAATTAATAATGCCCGCGGCTTTTTGACAAGGGGCCTCCATGTATGGTGTCCCACATTACTACATATTATGTCGGGATCCTTAAAATTGGAGAATTATGTGTATGCTTTCTTTGTCGAGTGCCTTCATATAATACTGGCTGGCTGCATATGCACTGATATGCATGCATGGATAGTTTTAGTTTACGGCGTTTACACTAATTCCTCGTACCTCAACACAATTAAAATCGATTTTCACATTTTAAATTCCTCTTTAGTTCAATTCTTTTTTCTAATAACGTTTTGTGTTGTTAAAATGATGTGCTTTAGAAGAAGTTATAACTGACATCTTATTATTTCAAATATATACTGATGATTGTATTTCCAATAACTGTGTTGTGTTGGTCTGAGCCGGATAAAATGGAGAATCAAAAGAAAATCGCATGAAGATTGAAGAAGCCTTCCATACATTAAAAGACTACTACACAAATGTTTCAAAACGGACATCCAAACGTGAAGAAATGGAAAAAAGTTTTTTTCGCAACGAGAACGGAAAATATGTCAATATGTACTTTAGCAATAGAAACTAAGTAAGAAAATAAATATTGCATTTTCAAAATGACTTCTTGAAATATATGCAAAAATACATACATTTTTCACAAAATTAACATTTAATTTCTATGAGTTTAACGATTTTTGGTGAATTTCGCAATCCCATTGCAATTAATTATTTTTTTGATACTTCGATTGGTACTTTTTATTGAATTTCGAATTAACGGGGTTCTATACAATTGAAATGTTTTTTTTGGATATCTTGAATTTTAAATTAACGAGGTTCTACTATATTTATTAATACAATATTATCTAATAATGTTTGTTAGTATCATTATTTCTATCATCTGTAAGTATCGTAAATTCTATATGCACATTATTATTTGCAATACATAGAGCAATTCAAAAAGACAGTTTAATATTGAATTTCCTGGCAAGATTATTTTTGTACATTATAAGTTCACAATATGAATGAACATATGAGTACTGGTGTAGTATATGGTCACACTTCATGAGGGTAGGCAGAGATGACAGTATGACACAATTTTTTTTAATCCTGTATATACATATATGTATGTACATACATGTTTTTCACATTATACACCTCCTTATCCAAACTAATTTGGTTTGTAAGGCCCCAGACATTAACTTCCTCCAGAATCTGTTCTACTTGGTCAACTACTAGATTTTATAACATTGTTCTCGACTTCTCATATCAATAATACTCGCCTTATTAGTGTATATATCGCAGCCAATTTGTAGAACACGCCGTTTTACATTACGGCTATTCAAAAATGGCGTTGTTTTCTAATACGGCTATCTCATGTTCAGATGGATTGCAATTCACCTGAAAAAAGTACACCGCATTGCACATTGTGTTTCACAAAGCGGTTGAGCAACATTCCGCCGGAATACAATTAGTCATGTCACAGTTATGCTGTTTTGAGATTCTTAGTTCTAAATATCGCTCTGCCAGTAGCGCTGCATTATCATAACAACAAAAATGGCGTCGCAAAAAGCAACTGCGTCACAATAAAGTGCAATTAATATCGGTTTTAAGAGTGAAAATACGCGTGAGAATAGTAAATTTAGGGAAAGATTTAATTAAACAGCTAATTTCTACAATGAGCGGACCGGAACTGTGAAAAAGCCAAGTGACGAAATGAAGTAACAAATGATATTTTTTGGAGGTTATTCGACACATTAAAACTGATATTTTGGTATTCATCAAACACCTACGCAATTTTAATAAGAAACATTTGAATAAAAATACATATTCTGGATAACAGACTTTGACAAACAAACACAGAAAATAGACAGAGAATTTGAAAAAAAATTCTTGGAACTGTTAATAATAATGTACTTGCACATGCTGCTACTCACTGCATAAACATACATATGTATATATTTGTACTTGGTATACTTACTGCATTCAATAAAGATTTAATAAGACTATAAGTGCCCGGAGACATTTGCAGCATTCTTTAAACACTCATTCTCAATAATTAAGTTACACGGTATGTTTTAATGTATTTAGTGTGGACAGCATGATAAATGAACCCTGGAGAGGCATAAAAATATTTGGCATGTCACAAATATGTGTGTACATATTTATGTACATTGTTGTTTAGCACTAAAAGTATTAATATGGGCTTAGGCTTCAGATTTTTTGTTACAAAAGTCCAAAAAATATACAATCCCTCGTAAAGCTTCTTAAACGAGCAGCACTGATCAGTCGTACAATAAAACAACATTACTTGGTGGTGAAATCGGGCCAGTAGTTGATGTAGTAGCGGTGGGTAGTCCCCTCAAACAGTCGGTCAAGCCAGTTGTCCAGCCCATCCAGCAGAGAGCCCTGCAAGATGGGGAGGCTGGCTCCGCTGTCACTGTCTGAGGACTCTGAACTGTGGAAGCCCATGAAGGCCCCAGCCTCAGGGTCTGCCTTGTCACCGCTGCCTAGGCGGCGGGTCATTCGAGCCATTCTCTGTTTTGAAAAGATAATTTATAAAGGTAAAGAAGCGTGGTTATAAATAACAATAAAATAATAACAATAATCAAGATAGTTCAACAAACCTTTCTAGAATATGTTTAATTCTGCCTGGATTGTTCAAATCTCTCTTTTTCTAAGCATATGCACAATAAAATAGCAAACCTTGCTTGCAAACACAGTTTTGTCCAGTGACACAACTACGACATTGACTACACAACTAGCAGGATGGCTAATAATGAACTCACACAAGGTATAAGATTAAGCAACCTGTATAAAAATAAGCAACAATACGACTGTAAAAAACATTGTTGCATTAAATATAAAAATAAAGATAAAACATGTGCTGACTGTGAATAAGTAGCAAGAACTTTATACTAGAGATCAAAATATATTTATAGATAATATGCAGGGTGTACCAGAGCTAGCAGCAGAAACTTAGCAGGTAGATTCCTGACTATGTTGTGAGTCTAAAATGTTCAAGCAACCATGGCCTAATATCAATAGTTATGGAGATATGCAATATCAAAGTTTGCATTTTTTTTCTCATTATTTCTTACTTATTTTTTGCAAAATGTTGAACTATCATTACAGTATCTTATGTAGATTATAAAAAATTCATTCGCTTTAATACAAGTCGAATAAAATGATAAAAACCTTGCAAAAATTGAAAAAAGTAATTTTTTACAAGGTTTTTATCATTTTATTTAAGTTGTATTGAAGCAAATGAATTTTTCATAATCGATATAAGTTACTGTAATGATAGTTCAACTTTTTGCAAAAAATAAGTCAGAAATATTGAAAAAAATGCAAACTTTGATATTGCATATCTCCATAACTATTGATATTAGGTCTTGGTTGCTTGAACATTTTAGACTCATAACATAGTCAGGAATCTACCGGCCAAGTACCTGTTGCTAGCTTTGGTATACCCTGTACATTTAAATGATATTTATCATTTTATTTTGGAATATTTGATGAGCAACATACCTTGGTACCCTTAGTAGTCTCGGGATGTTTGGCATGGAACATGCAATAATACTTGCGGTGACCATTGAGTGCCAGCACTGTTCCTACACAGTTGCGAGGGTTGATACGCAGCTCCCGAGGCTCGGGAAGTGACAACTGCAGAAGGTGACGATACCAGTTCACATGGCGGTCTACATCCAGGTGCGCAAACTGGAGAGTTTTATTTCTGGCAAAAAGATATGAAATTAAGTTATAAAATAATAAAAAAAATATGTATATAAAATTGTAAAAGTATATAGAAACTCTAAACAGCACTGTGTCGGACAAGAAAAACCGGCGGCCCTTAATCGGGCCTTTTTTGCCAATCTCCATTTGTTGGCCCTGATGAACATTTTATTGAAGAAAAAAGTGATTTTTGTTTGATATGTACGTAGAATTGATAATTACATTTTTAATCACATGAATTGTGAGCGCGAGCGCGCAGATGGGCAAGAATAAATAAAACCCTTTGGGTATTGCCTAGCGCGCTCGCGCTGAAAATAACCGAAGTTATTTAATGTATGTTTTTTAACCCATTGCCCGTGGGAGACTCATATAAGTTGCGCCATACGTGCCCACAGCGCGGACGACTCATATTTGAGTTGCCGAGTTTCGCTCGCTACTGCTGTGTACACGTGCATCGTGGAGCAGTAAAAATGGTTTCAAAAATATCTTGGATCTTTATCCTAGCGACATCTTTCAATATTTGTCAAAGATTATTAGTGATTTTATAAACAAACCCGAAATAATAAATGTCCTAATGCAGCAGAATACGATTCAGTTATTCAAAATCTCCCGCCGGTTTCCGCGCGTACGAACAAAGACTCTGTATCTCAATAGAGTTCTGCACGGGGCTTTTTTTAGACGAAATGAAATATTATCAGACACCAAAATAAATCGATTCATTATTCATTCTCAAGTGACCTTTATGTTTGTGATAGTTTTGATGTTTAAAAATAATAATTCAATGATTATATTAAAAATTATTTGTGTTAAGAAAAGTGCGATTTTATTCCAATTTTGAAAATTGTTTTTACAAAAATTGTTTCGATTGATAATTCTTAAATTTGTGTTTCGTTTTATTATTAAAATCTGTTGAAGTATTAAGGAATTATACGTTTTTAATAAAAACAAGTACCCTCATTTAAACTTCCAGTATCAAAAATAAAATTAGAAAACAAACTCAGTTTATGTGTTTAGAATGCGATGTACCATTGTGTGCCAAAAATTATTTCAAGGTGTATCACGATTTGAAAAAGTTTTAAAAATATTATTAAGATTTTGTGAATTTGAAAAAGTTTTAAAAATATTATTAAGATTTTGTGAATTGTAAATAGTGTTAAAAATCAGTGCCCGCGCAGAACATCATTTCACTCTGGTACGTATAAACACCACCGATTATAGCGCTGGCGTTGCTCGGTGTTATATTGTCCCATATTAAATTTTGTTTATGTTATTTTGTTAATATTTGAAAGATTTCAACGTTGGATTTTGTCCTTGAAGATTCTTGAATGCTTTACTCATCGACTTACTATAAACAATTAATAAATTTAGAGCGTTATCTTTGTTTAAAGTCATAAAATATAATGCTGCCAAATGGCGCCGCGTATGAAAGATGTTAGATATATTTTTTAACGCGTGGAATGGGTTAAAGTTTATTTTTGCCGAATCGTCAAATGAAAGATTGTTGATGGTTCGGAGGTGGTGGGGGTACAATTTTACCCTCTCCATATTTATTTAAGTATAAATTCAATACCCTCTGGTGACATTGATACCGTGCCGAAGTTGCCATTTTCATAGAAAATATATTGAATTTGTGTAGCCAAGCTCGCCAGAGAGACCAAATATACGAAATTATTGCACCCAGCTTGGCGAGCCTGGCCCCCTTTTTACGGATTATCTCCATGAAGGATGAACCTGAGAGACATTTGTTAATGAAATAAAATAAAGATAAAATATAAATGTGTAAAAATAGTATGAAATAGCTATATAAGAATGTTTGGTTACATGTTTATTAATATTTTGAATACGGGACCACTGCTCATAGAGCTGCGACTCGAATTATGAGTATCCTGCCGTCAGACAGAGGTCGGTGTCATCGGTTCCCGAAATGCCGACCTCTGACTGATCGTTGAAAATGCGCCTGGGCGTGTGGGCCCTGATTTTTTGATTGAATAAATTACATGGCGCAGGAAACCAGAATTCAGTTCTGCTTCTGCGTTCACCTCCATATCTACTTGCGACTTTCTCTTCTTGACTCCTGTTTCAGCCTTTGGACCGCTCTAAGATTCTCAGCGAATTTTTATACGATCTCGCTTTCGTCTGAGAATCTGCGATATCGGTGCCATCAGGTTGACCTGACCGTAGGGCGGTGGAATCACCCCCTATTTTCGCGCTTCAGGAACAAGCACTCTGATTCTTGTCATTTACACAAATCTCTTATCATTTTTCATGTTATTTTTGTACATTCATTGTTCCGCACAGGAACATGCAAAAAATGGTGTGGTTCCACGTGCCCAAACTCGAAAAAACGCACCGAAAGTTTCATATGGCAAAGTCGTATAAAACCAATCTAGAAACGTCGGTGTAGTAGAGGTTGCCTTAAAAGGGCCAAAGAAGATCCAGAGAAAGTCCAAGTAGTCAGCAGGGTCATTGTAGGTAGAGAGAAATGAAAGACTGGTAAAAGTGGGCCGATAGGCTCTTAAAGCACCTTCAGTACTGAATTGCTCGCCATTATGAAACTGTTTATATAGCCAAATTACAAAATCCCCTCCATAACTCCATCGTAAAACAATCAGCCAATCACAAAGCTTGCTTTGCCGATTTCAGCGCTCGCGCCATCTCTGGGTGAATTTTGGTACTAATCAGTCTGACGATTGGCTGCGGTGATCGGCAGAAAGCACTTTGCTCCGACATAAAAAATCGTAAAATGGTTTCATCATTGGTGTCGAATTTCTGATTCCTGTCCGAAACATTGATTGTTATCATTTATAACTAATGAATATCCCGGATCTTGATGATTCAGATCGAGCAATTGTTAAGGACAGGTAGATTATGATGGCGACATCATACGATGACCCATCTTAAGTCATCAGAGGGGGCCCCCTTTTAGGGCCACCGTCCTTGTGATAGGACAGACACTGTGTGTATGACAACATGCAGGAACATACAACAGTGGGGGTGCCCAGCATCCCACCACGCATCCGCGCGGATAGTGGATGCGGGCAGCGAGTTCGGCGCTGCAATCCTAAGGAGGACAGAACGCCGCACTGACGCGATACAGTGGTATCTCCAGAGGAACGCGTGGACGACCGATCGAGCGACGGGCATCCAGAAGCTGCGATCGGTCTCCAAGAATTCCCTGAAGAAATTGCATTTGTGTCTTACAAAATGAATGTTGTGAAATATTTGAAATACTTAAGTTGAATTTTGAAATTCTTAAATGAATACTTTAAGTTGAAATATCTTAAGTCGAATGAAATATTTAAGGCATTAGTTAAGGCACTTTGTAAATATAATTTATGTATTTTTTCAATAAAAATCTATGTGTCTTTATTCAAATACAGGGAAAGCTCGCGCGACAGCACGGAGCGCAGCGTGTACCGTTATGAAACGGCCGCTAGTTTGATGAAATTTGGTAAAACTAAGGTGAAGAATCCTTCCTCAGAGAGACGAGGAAGTGAAAATACCTAAGTATTTAAATGCGCCAAGTGCACCCTCACTATGATATTTTAATTTGAAAATTAAAAGGCAACATTTTGTTTGACCGACTCCTTGGGGTAGGCTAACACCTTGTTAGCCCTGCAAAGTAAATGGGTTCCGACGCGACAGGCCTCACGGCCGAACGCTTAGCCAGTCGATATTTTGAACTCAGATTATGGACTTTACAGACGTCGTATCGATCTGAAACCTTTTTTATCATGTTCCTTGAGCGAACATCTATTGGAATGATATGTTTTCACATATGTGAAATTCCTCGGGCGCGCTTGATTTGTCGCGGCCCACTTTGAATGCTTATTACATAAGTAATATTTGTCTGACACACTTGAAAATGTCGCAACGGGTTGCACTTGGTCGAGACCATTCTAATATAAATAATTAGAATCTGAAACAAACTTGTTTTCTATTTTTTACTGATTTTAATCTGACCGCCGCCGACCAGCAGGCGAATATGGGGAATATGGGCAAAATCACAAAAGTAGAAATAACTTCCGACAGAAGTCTCCGATCTTGATGAATCTTTTTGTGTCATGATCGCTAAGTAAATACCTATCTGGAGAGTATACACACGCCTATATAGACTCATTTTTTGACTTTGAAGAAAAATTGACTTTTTGAGATTTTCTTAAAAACGCGATAAGTATAGAAAACCACTTCGTCCATAGTCGAGAGTGGTATCAAAATATACGTTAAGGCAAGTGCTATGCAGTAACCATGCAAAGCATCGCGTATCAATTAGTCTGCTAACATTTATGACCTGATTAAAATTCAAACCTTCACGGTCGTCTTTTTTAACGCATTTTCTAAGTATGTAGGACCCTGCAGGTCCAATGACTGTGTCACAGCCTTGAGCAAGGTCAGGCCACATAATGTGACACAGTTTTTAAAACATTAAATGACCCTTTATTCTGACTTCAGAGCGGGCTCAGCGCGGCCTTTCGCGGCCGTAGTTCCCCAAAGCACCGTGAGATGGCGCCTGTAGCACCGCACGTTGCGATTATATGGAAGGGGGAATTGGAGCTCTCGGATTGGTTTTTGTGCAATTTTTTGCGGTTATGTAACCTTCTTCACGTGTAAACATAGTATATAATAAATTGGTTTTGCTTGGCGGTTACCTGTTACACAATCGCGTGGTAACGAAAACGCCCCATTGGACCGCTTTAATCTGTGTAACCCTGCCACCCACTATGGATTTCTACGTTGGTACCGATTGCGGCTGAGAATCAGGCCCAGCCTCTGTAATCTTCTGTGCTCCTGGGTGTGAATTCTGGACCACCACCACTGGCGCTCCTCTACGAGGCATTTCGCATTCAAGGCGAAAGGCTCTGCAGTACACGAGGCATCTGCACTGTATTTTCTCCGAAACGGACCGTTACTTACAATCTCAGCCTGTGGAAGCGGACTCAGCGGCCCACTCTGTGTCTTTCATAGTTCCCGTGCGGAACAAGCAATAGTCTGAATGGCTTATCAGCCTGGTGATCCAATGGTCAGTGGTTCGAGCTCCGTTCCAGACCAGTAAGTTTAAAAAAATTATTGAGATAAAAAGGATGGTTCCAAGGCCTTGTGTTGTTGTGTTGCAGTTCATCTGTGTTGCAGACTGATGAATATGCATCGTTTTCGAATCTTGCTACTTCAAAATAATTCAATGTAATATAAGTAATTAATATGTAATAAATAATAATATAATATAAGTATACTTATAATAAGATAATTCGGCGCAATATAAGTGGCGAGTATAATTTTTTGTGTTTTTGAAAGAATTTTTTTCCTTCGCATTAGATGTTTTTTTTTTTACAAAAAATTCCAAATTGGTCACTTTTTATTTCCAATGTCACTTTTACACATGTTATTTAAAAAAATTGTTAATTGTTTTATTGATTAATAATGCTAATTATAAAACACATGATTAACTATTTTAATTTCTTATTTTAAAGTTTAATATAAGTGTTAAACTGCAAAGTGTATATTAAGAAATTAAAGCTTTCCAACTGTTTCATTTGAAACATCAAAATAATAAAAATAGATACATCAAAATAAGTAATAATAAAAATAAATACATCAAAATAAGTAATAAAAAAAATGAATACTATTTGAAGATGGAAAAATGCATATTTAGGCATTTTTTTCTCAAAAATGTGGGTTTTTATTATCATCATTTACATATCAATCATTTTTATTATCAGAATGTATGTGCCAGAGTGTATGTAGAGGCAATTTTTTTAGGACCATTTATTACCATTTAGATAGAACCATTTTCTTATATAAAAGTAATAAACTGAACATTATTCACAATGATTGAGAAAATACAGTCATTAATCAACAGGCCAGAAGTTTGTTTTCTTAGAAATCGTTAATAGTATCAGTAAAAGGAGTACAACTACTAAAAAATGTCATTAGTCAAATGCTAAAAATATTTACATTCAGTAATCAGTGTGCCCCTTTTTATATTACATTTAATTTGTGTTCGCTCGAGCCGGAACTCAAACACAAAGGATTGTAGCTGCCGCATTGAAAATTCAAAATTCATCTAATGTTGACGTGTTTAGTTTTTGGAAAGAAGAAGTGATAATTTCGCTCGTAAATTTCAATTAATTTAGAGTTGACACATTTAATTTTCTACATTTTTCAGTGTTAAACTGGGGAAATTAAAAATTCATCTGAGTAAATTGCATGAAATATTTGTATGAGAATGTATGAAGAGAAACTTTGAATTTTCGGTGTAAATAGCGGGAAAAGGTGAAAACGAGAAATGTAAAGTCGAAGTTTTATTGTAATTGAGCCCTTTGCCCGGAATAACGTTGTATCCAACACAATTTTCAGTTTTAAGTTATTGATGGAGTTGTGTAGGGTATGTTATTATGCATCGTTTAAGGTAGATAATATGTCAAGAAAAAAATATTTAGGCTTCTGGTTGCATTTTAAAATATTGGTTTGTGGAAGAACATTGTATATTGTTTCTCAAAATATCGTGGAGCGTGGTTTAATACACATGAATACAGGGAGAAAACGAAAATCTAATGTTTATTTGGCAATTCTGATTGATATTGTGATTTCATATGTGACAATATTATTTTGTCGAACGTTAACCGATTTTACTCAATTGATTTATCCATATTGATATTTTAAATGCTTTTTGATAATAATGCTGGCATTATAGTGCTCTTTATATCGTAAATTAAAATAATACCGATACAAAAAGTTTATTTAATTCCTCATTCTTTTTCGTAGGGTCGAATTTGAGCCAAAAATGTTTAAATCCGGGATGTTTTCTCCATTTTAATATCAATATAAATATGCGATCAGAATTCAGGTTACTGAATTACAATAAAAAAAGTAATCATGAGAAATTGAATGTCCGACGCCATATTCAGCAAACAGAAGGAGATAGGTAATAGTATGTATGAGAGACTTATTGTTCCGTAAAAGCTCTTTACCTACTGATGATCCCATCAGAATCAGAGCTCGAACCTTCCACAAAGAATTAGAATCATGGACTTCCTATAGCCTTCTACCAACTCTTTGTGAAAGAAGGGGAAGATTGGCTACCGTTTGGAAAAAAATCATGCAGTTATCCAAGCCTGGAACTAACTTCAATGTATTCCAATCCACTGCCAATAAGGCGGTTAAGCTCAAAGACCTCGATGACATTTGTGAATTCATATTAGATGAGCATGCTGCTTTTAAAAGGCATTATTAAGTAAAGCAGAATAAATAAAAAACATTTTGCGGAATAACATTGTTTGTGAAAATTCCATATACAACATATTTCCACTGATTCACCATGTTTTTTTACAATAGATTCAAATTTAATTGCTCTTTTTCCATATTTTTTATTTAAAAAAGAATTATATGTTTGTTATATATAAAATATAATAAATTGTAACTGGTTTCATTTTTCCAACAATACTCTCGGAATGAGAGTATTGTTGGATACGTTAATTCGTTATTCCGGGCAAGGGCTCAATTGAACAACTGATATAAAAATCACTATATAATTGATTAGCTAGTTTACTCACTTTCTGTAGGGCCAAACAGTTTTGTGAAACATGGCGAGGAGCTGAACTCGAGACTGTTGATCGACAAGTAAAACTACAGTACGGCACCCAGGTTTTAATAATCTGAAGAAAAAAATCAGATCCATTTTATCAGGGTTCGAGGATATGTATCCGTGGATATAGATCATGATATATATCACGATATATACCATGATATATATCACAATATATATCACAATATTTATGGCTTGATTTTTATTTCTGATATATATCCAAAAAAAAATTTCTACGGTCGTTAATAGACGGCGCTAGTTGTATTTTTAAAAATTGCAACAAGTTATATTTTTGATATCTGCAGTAGTTACTAGATGGCGCTAGTTGTATTTTAAAAAGTGCTACATTTGCTTTTTGACATACACTATATAACACATGTGAAGACTCCTCGGGAAAAACAATGAATGTCACTTTTTTTTGTGAAATAGACCTTTTATTTTAATGCCATCTGTTGACTTTTTGGGGTATTATTTTATACAATAAATCAGAATTGGGTGAAATCCATATATGGGTAAAATCACTGTGGTCAGCTGTAATAGAATTTATATCTGTTTACCCATCGTAAGAAACAGAAATGTCCGCCTGAAAAACATTATTTTCAATTTGCATATTTTTACATAAAGTCAAAGAACATGTTTATAAAGTAATAAGTTGATTCAATATTTATATAAAAAGAGCATAAAGTTAAAGAAATATAGACTTTGAAACTATAAAAAACTGTTTTTTTCTAAATAAACATTTCTTGATATTCATTGTTTTTCCCGAGGAGTCTTCATGTGATCTCTTAAACAGACTGATAATTAAAAGTTAAGGACTTAAATTTTAAGAGTAAATGTCTACTAAAGATACTTTTTTTAAAATCTTGTGGATTAGATTCTGATTGAATACGAAATAAAAGAAACAAACACCCTAACACTACATTAAAAAAAGCAACTTTTATTACTTATATATAATAATTACTTATATTAGCTTTTTTCGGTATGCAATTCATTTATTTAATAAATAATAATTCATGTACAAAATTAAAAAGTAAATTTCCTAATTATTTCGAATTTGTATCAATCGACGTGTGTAAAAAAGAAGAAAAAAGTTTGGATATATATCAAAAAATCCGAGTTTTTGATTTTTACTATAAAAATCGGATTTTTTCGAACCCTGCATTTTATAAAATTATATTTTGGGCATATTAAAAAAATACTCAATAAATGAGGAGTTTACATTATTTAATATTCCCATGCCATATATTGTCAAGCACAAGGCCATGCAAGAGAAAACAGTCTCATCATCTTACACTTTTTATGTTTACTTTGTAATAATCCTATTACAATTATTGGTAGGACAATCGGAATGAAAATAGAGTGAATTCAAAAAATTTGTATCACATTTGAAATCATACCTTACAAGTCCATTATATTTTTCAGCCCTTAGTTCATGTAGTTTGAGTTCAGACTGAGTGTTGACAGTTGTGCGTGCAATGCTTGGTGAACCATTGTTGTTGTTTTGTGAAGTTTTACTCGGATCCATATTTCCACTTCCTTGCTTCTCAGTGCTGCGACGCTGAATTGATTCTTCCTCGAGGCGACTATTGTAAGATAAACATTATTTATGAGAGGTATAATAACAAAATATGCAGCAGACTTATGATTATCCAGGATATCACTGACAGATTAACCGGGACTTCAAAAGTCATTAAAAATATATTTTTCAAAAAATGGAATGAGAAGTCAGAAACTAGCAGAAAAACAATTTCTCAAAACTTTTCCTTTTTGCTTTTTGTTTAGTTTGTTTCCAGTGCCTTATACTCCAGTCGTTCTTGTCACTTTTTACAAAAGAGTGTGTAATTTATGGCAGCGGCATTGTTTGCCGGCAACTCGCAGGGGTACCGCAGTTTTTATGCAGGGTGCTTTTAACGTGATTTCTGCATGGTGAGGACGGATTAAAAGGAGGCATCCGACAAACTGCCATTCAAGACAAAAAATTAAGCAGTGATAAACTATATGCAAGAGAATTTATTTCAATAAAAAATTTACTAGCAATTAATCAGCTATCGCCGATTGCTTATTGCTAGGCCCTGTGGGCATCTGTAGGACTCGCGGTAAGGCCGATGGTGGCTGCTGAGTGACCATTAGTGTCTGAAATGGGCTGTCACCCATTGCTTGCTGCTGGGCCCTGCGTGTCATCTCGAGGCCAATAGTGACTATAGTCTCTAATCTTGAGATCTCTACATGTCTATGGACGCGGAATTCTCTGTGTTACTATGAAGTCGGAGTTACTATGAAGCCATAGATTCTTTGCTCACATGGAACGGATGGTTCATTATTCGCGGCAAAAACAAAAGTTATCAGAAATATTCATTTGTGCATGCAATTTTGGGCCTGCTGATTGCAAACAAGTGTTTGCAGTCAGCAGGCTGTATAGCGGGCTGAAGATCGACTTTATATAAAGGGTGTAACAGAGCTAGTCCACAATACTCTACCTGCAGTAAATTTATACCTATAAAACTCAATGTCTGTCTGTCTGTTCTCTATACAAATCCACACTGTTTGTCCGATTCGATTCAAATCTTGCATACTTAGCGGGAACCGTGCAGTTTCAGAATCGCTTGGGATCCGTGCGGGTCTTATTTACCTAGGTTTGTATGTGATCGTTCAGACACAACCGTGTGGTTAGTCAACCGTCGCGGTGCCCGCAACCTAACCGCTAGAAAATAGACCCGCACGGCGTCCGCACGATGCTATTACTATGGAGCCTTACGAGAGCGTTCAGTCGCGTTGCGGGCACCGAACTTTTTATTGATGAAGTGGAGAAAAGACTTGTAATATGGGATCGGCAGTGTGAGGATATGTCAAGAACCAAGCTTGGCAGGAGTTGGTGGAGATATTTGGAAATGGTGGAAAAAAAGAGTACTTTAGGGAAGTAGGTATTTATTCACCAAAAATGAACTGACAGAATGATATTTTTGTGTCTTGCCACGGAACACGGCCGTCGTTAACAAAGTAATGAGCGAATATATCTCTGATATTCAAAGATGGAGAATGGCACCGGAGCTGTCAAACTGACGTTTATTTTCGCGCGCACAAATCGCTTATTAACCGCGGCTGTGTGAACAGATGACACAAATCGTGTGTTTTGAAAGGCGATTCTGAAACTGCACGGTTCCCGCTGTGTCTGAACAAGTGCTTATGCTTTGCGACCCGGCGGGTAACACAGGCCATATTTCCCCCCTATTATTTTACCCCTACCCCTCCCCTCACATATTTTCGATGCAAATCTGTACCGTTTGACGATCGGGCTCAAAATTTGGAAATTTATTCTTTAGGACTCGGCGAGTAGCGTAGGCGATATTTCTCCCTATTCTCATACCCCTTCCCCTCCCCCTCACATATTTTCGATGCAAATCAGTACCGTTTGACCGATCGGGCTCAAAATTTGGAAATTTATTCTTTAGGACTCGGCGAGTAGCGTAGGCGATATTTCCCCCTATTCTCATACCCCTTCCCCTCCCCTGACATATTTTTGATGAAAATCTGTACCGTTTGACCGATCGGAATCAAAATTTGGAAACTTATTCTTTAGGACTCGGCGGGTAACATAGGCAACATTTCTCCCCTATTCTCTTACCACTTCCCCTCCATCTGACATATTTTCGATGAAAATCTGTACCGTTCCACCGATAGGATTCAAAATTTGGAAACTAATTTTTTAGGACTCGGCGGGTAACACAGGCGACATTTCCCCCTATTCTTTTACCATTTCCCCTCCCCCTGATATATTTTCGATGCAAATCTATACCATTCGAATCGAAACTTTGTTTACCCTTACTTTATTTTAAACTTAATCCTTAACGCCGGCAACGCCGGGTATGAACAGCTAGTTGTTTATATGGACAACAAACATTATTATTACTGTTAAAATGTTAATTTCAGAGTAATCTAGCAAAATGACATTCATTCCTCCAAATAAGAAACAAACAATAGATGTTAATTGATCCTTTTTATATCCATTTCCCGATATATTGAGGTAGTAGCAGACTTGTCGTTTCACCGAACATATATGCGGCAATGTTTCACCCAAACATGTCGAAAACCAGTGTCTTTCGTTAAGGATTTTACCTTGTGGAGAAGCACTTTATTACCGGGGGTTAGGTTATCATACACATATGTCTTATATCTATATCGCGAGTTGTAATTCCTTTGTTCCTCCTGATACCTGCGGTGATGCTGTCCTTTAAATGTCTTCTAAATAGTTTCAATATAATTGCTTTCGGTCCTCCTTTGTCAGCGGGGCGTGGAGCCACTTACGTGCAGAATTCAATGTCCTGTTGGGAAATATTGATGCCAGCTACTTTTCCAATGCTGATAACAATGTCATGTAAAAGTTTGCCTTTACATTCTGGCACACCTTAATGTCCAGACTGTGAAGGCGCGACCACTGTTCATTGTCATTTATTTTATTTTCCAAGATTATGACTAGAACTGAAAAAATAAAAATAGAAAAAGGTGTCCGACAAGGTGACACAATCTCGCCTAAACTCTTCACGTTAGCCTTAGAAGATGTATTTAAGACCCTGAATTGGGATAAAAAAGGTGTGAAGATAGATGGCACATATTTAAGTCACCTAAGATTTGCTGACGACATAGTAGTTGTAAGTAATAATATCAAAGAACTAAGTATAATAATAAAAGAACTACACGAAGCTTCAAGCAAAGTTGGTCTTAAGATGAATATAAAGAAAACAAAAATTTTGAGTCCAGAGAACAAAGTCATCACTATCAATGATAATAATATTGAAATAGTAGATGAATATATATACCTAGGGCACAAGATAAAAATGAACAAAGAGAACCAAACAGCAGAATTGCCAAGACGAATAGGAATGAGCTGGGCTGCTTTTGGCAAACTCAAACATATCTTCGAGAACAAAGAGATCCCAACTAGCCTAAAAAGAAAAGCCTTTGAATCGTGCATTCTGCCAGTGATGACGTATGGATTGGAGACTATGGCCCTTACAAAGAAAAGTGTAGAAAAGCTCAAATGCATGCAACGATCCATGCTTGGAGTAAGCCTAAGAAGCCCTAGAAACGATGAAATTAGGTGCAGAACTAGAGTAGTGGATATCATGGATCGTGTAGCGAAACTAAAATTGCAATGGGCAGGACACGTTGCAAGACAGGATTCTACAAGATGGCCTCCCAGAGTTTTGAAATGGAGACCTTGGGAAAATAAAAGAGGCATCGGAAGACCTCAAAAGAGATGGGCCGATGATATTGTCGCTGTGGGGGGAAAGAAATGGCTACAATTAGCTAACAGGGAAGAATGGAAAAATAAGGAAGAGGCCTAAATCCAGCAGTGGAAAGACGAAGGCTGATGAAGAAGAAGAAGATGACATGAGTGCACATGTTTGAAAATTCAGATTCCATCAAATCCAGCCTTTTAAATTTCTCTTCATAGGAACGTATTTTTGCATCCATTTCTTCAAATTTATTGTTGAAGAATTGCATGGCAGTTGTTACGGCAGAGAATTCCTTGCGAAGTTCACTGATCTCGTTTGTTATGTTGCTGAATTGTTGCAGATCTGCGCGTATTGTTTGTATTTCTTTCAATACTTGAATTATGGGATTTTTTGTTGATTCGCTTGTAGTTGGGTGTTCCGGGCTGATTTATGCAATTAAAACAATTACTTGAGTTGCGTCGGTCTTTAGTCATTTTACAGCATATTGCAGTCTGAGCAGGTGGTGAAGAAGACTTAATTGTTTTTCAGTTCCACTTTACACTCAATCCATTGTACTCAAAACAGACTATTATCAAATAATTATAAAATAACTGGAGATATGTTTTATCGACTTTTTATATTTGACAGGTTATTGTTGTATGATACCATCCACACAATTTTATTCTTGGGTGGTATCATAGTATTCATTGGCGCAAAAAAAGCGCGTAGTTTTTTTTTTAATTTTTGGGTATTTCAATTTGTTTTATGAATTTTTTCTGTAAAATCGTTTGACAGTTTTTATATTTTTGATATTATGTTAGCCGTTTTAATTCTTCTTCTTCTTTTCTTTTAGTAGATCTGTGCTAAAGAAAACTACGCTTCCTGGGATGACGAGATCCAGCTATCCCTTCATCTTTTCGGTGGTCTTCCCGGTAGGCGTCGTCCAGGGGGGATTTCATTCGCTGCTATATACACAAGTCTGTCACTGTCTATTCTGGCTACGTGATCCTGCCAGAATCTCCTTCTGGATCTACTTCATCGTGCTACGTCCCCTATTTTGCAAGTTTTCCTTATGTCTTAATTTCGGACATGGTCGCGTAGACTTTTTCAGGTAATGGTTCTCAGCACTTTTATTTCAGTTGTTCAGGAGGACAGTGTCAGCCCACAGTCTCTACAGTGTATGTCATAATATTTTATTATTAGGTCACATTAGGTCGCACGTATGTCTTGTATATTTTGACCTTACTTTCAATATGCATATTTTTGTTTTTCCAGACCAATTTCTTGACACCCTGATACGGTGGATGGTCCTTTATGAGATTTAGAATATATTTTTAAATCTCTGTCCACTTGAATTGTAAATGAAACGAGGTGTAAATGTATTAAAAATAAAAAGCATAATGAACATTAGAAAAGCTTTACACAAGATGTGCCATGAGGTAGCCTGCAGCCAGTATGAGCAGGATGGTGGCCAGCACAGAGAGCACTGGGAGCAGTGTGTCTCTCCTCATGGAATCTGCAGCGTACTCCAACATCATGCTCAGGGACTCCACGATGCGGCCCCACAATCCAGATGTGTGCTCGTCTACCAGTTCCTAGAGATATATAAATATTTTGCACTATGTAGTAGAAGTTTCAGCAAATTCAGAAATAAGAAAATAACTAAAATCAACAGTAATATATTCATCTTAACAAACATAAATGCAATCCAGTAAATATTTTCTAATGATAATTTTATAATAATAGAAATTCTCAACAGTGAAAAATAGTAGTCTAACCTTGACTACAGTCTCGTAAGACAGCACTTCTGCGGGCCTGAGCAGCCGCCTCAGGGTGTCAGCAAGCTGTTTTTGAGTGCGGTTAACCCGAGATCCCTCACCCCCGAGTGCCCGAGCCCCGCGACCGTGTCCTTCATCACCCTCCCCCACACCATCATCTTCTGCAGGCCAACGGTCGGGGAGCCATTCATGTCGGATGCGGGACTCATCTCTTCTCCATATTATGACAATTCGTAGCTCAGGCCAAGATGGGTCTTTTGATAAATCACCAGCTGAAGAAAAATTTATTAATATTATTAAACTAACGATCCACACCCGGCATTAAGTGGGTTATAGATTTGGTGTAAAAAAAAGGAAAGGTGCCATTATTTCATAAATAATCATCTAAATAATAACAATGTTTCTATTTAATCCAGGTAAAAGGTGGAGTGGATGTCCGGGAGAGTTGTACGGAATGGTTATATTTTCGTCAGAGTTATAAAATTCAACTAAGAAATGCTTGGTTCAGTTCTGTACGGTTGTTCATCTGCACAATTATATTTTGTTTTTGAAACACAACCCAACAATATCGTAACAATCAAGATTCTATTCATTCACCTAAATTTTTCCACAACATTTCTCAAAGGCCAAGAAACTTAAATTAATAAAGATTACTTTTTAACCCTTTGAATGCGTCCGTATCAACAGTTGATACGGCTATGAATACGTTTTTGTGCGCGGCCGTATCAACTGTTGATACGCCGACTTTGATCGCCGATCAAGTAGAGCGCCTAACTCATACAATATTTTAACATATACTGGATGAATCCCAATACTTTCATGGTGCTGGCATCTACAGACATTTCTTAAAAATAAAATCATATTTCGTAATAAACATCGATTATCTGTCACATATGCCGAACCTGTAAATCTGTAGTGTTTCAAAAACTGGCCGCGGGATGGCGCGCACACGAAAATCGTTCGACGGGACGAATACGCATGCGTCTAGCTACAAAATCAGTTGGACAAGCGCCGATCCCATATTTGTTCGTCGCGGCTGTCGAATTACGAAAAACTTTTGAAATTTTGGTGATTTTATTCAGATACTTTTTTATTTATCCCTCGAGTTGCGCCTTACATGTTAATGTGTGTTACAAGTGTTAGTTTGTGACTATAGTTTTTGTGTTTTGACGATTAATTTTTTAAAATTTTATTCTTATATGACCGTTTTTCTTTCAAATTGTTTAGAAGTGCGTGTTATATATTTTTAATCAAAATTTAATAATAATATAATTAATAATACAATAATTAATAAATAAGCTAAATATTATTTTTGAATTTTAATCCTACAATTTAATCAATATGGCCCACTTTTTAAATGATGATGAGATAGAAATTATGTTGGATTCCGATTTTGAAATGTCTGAAGAAGACTACGATCCGTCGGAAATGTCTGACATTGCATATCAGGCCGACGGATCTACAAGTGAAAAAATATTGCATTCCTGGGTATCTGGACCTCACATTCCGATAGTACATGAATTTGACGATTTTCAATCGGGTGTTTGTTCTGCACAATTAAATGAAGATTCTACACAGAGAGATTTTTTCGAATTCTTTTTGAGTTTCTCGAACAGTAAAAATAAACCGTAAGGGAATGCCAAAATTCAAAAAATTAAAAAAAGGTGAATTTGAGTCGAAGAACCTCGGTCCTCTCTTAGCATTAAAATGGCGTGATAAGAGGGATGTTCACATGCTTACTACTTTGCATGATGAATCCTTTAAGACCGGAAAAATTCATTATAAGACCAAACAACCTATTCAAAAACCATCCGCTATTATAGACTACAATAAATCAATGGGAGCTGTTGACAAAACAGACATGATGGTTAGTAGTTTATCCTGCATGAGAAAGACTACTAAATGGTACAAGAAAGTCGCATTCCATATAATAGATCTATTTTTATTAAATTCACATTCCGTATATACCCAAGTAACCAGAATAAAAAACCCTTAGCTGATTTTCAACTGGCAGTCATCATTCAACTTGTTGAGAAATATAAACCCGAGATTTGTCAAACATCACAACCTGCAACGTCATCATCAGTCCACAGCAATCCGTTTCGGATATTACCTAAGTTTGTTACAAAGCATATGGCAGAATTAATTCCTCCAACTGACAAATTAAAATATCCCCGAAGACGATGTCGAATATTCCGATTAAAAAATAAAAGAACACAGCTCACGAGATACTTATGTAAGGAATGCGACGTATCTTTGTGTTTACAACCGTGTTTTAAAATATATCACAGCTCCAAAAAAATATGACTCCAGATACTGAAATTTATTAGCGTGTAAAAACAATATTATCATTGAGACAGTTAAATGTGTGGTGTGAGTGTCTTTCCCATAAACCATCCATTTGTTTAAGTTCACAAGTGATTCTTCTGTCCACTTGTGCTTATCAACGCAGTGGTCTAAACACACA